>VMOF01000388.1:51674267-51952491 GCA_011764245.1 Trialeurodes vaporariorum | reverse complement strand
AGGGATGAACCAAGACGAACATAACCTCCCCGCAATCTCAAACAGAGCAGCCGGGTATGAGTAGAGAAGGTATTGCCTCAAGTCAATCTCTACCTTTACTAGAGGTTGATTGGTGGTCATCGGTTGAACTAGGTCGAGTTATCCAGCTTGATCGGGACATCAGAAAAACTTGGTAAATTTCTCTCCATCTTACGAGTGTTGACCTGGCAACGCCGGGCTTTATTTACTCGTCTAATGAGCCGGTGTTGGATGACAGTGCGGCGAATCGATTTATCGGTCGGGTCGTATCGACGCGTTTAATTGATCAATACCGGTGCGCGGGCCGCGGCCGCTGGGGCGGGTGCCGGGTGGGCGCGTTTTCCGCTGATCGATTGATGACGCGAACCGATGATACCCCAAGATCGCACGTTGCTCCCTTTTTACTTTTTTCTTCATCTCTTTCTCTCCTGGATTTTCTTGATTCACATTTCACCCCCTTCTCCCCACCAGCGCACCCTCCCTCCGCTCACCTGAGCTACCTGTCTTGTTAACCTCCAGTATTGAGCTGTGTCAAGGTGGCAGCAGGCAGGTGCATGATGGCTGGACCGTACTGTTTCTTATACCCGTGACTCGACTGCAACATATTGCATCCAATATGAAGCGATCAAAGAAGTTTTGAATTGATTGATTTATTATTAATACATGGTGTCACAAGAAGGGCGCCATTAGCGCGGCGATGAATGATAAATCAAAAGCTTCCAAACATTAAACCAAAGATGTAAGCAGTGAGCGTCTATTTTACACTCATACTCAAGAGCTAGAAAAAAATTGATTGGGAGGGGGGCACTTTTTGTCAAATTACAGCCACTTTTCGGCAGTTTACCATACCTTTTTTTTTTTCATAATATGACGTTTTTCAGGGACTGGGGGTGGCAACCGCCCCCCTCCGGACCTCCGCATACGCCCTTGCTCACGCTCCTTCAAGGGTATTGTATTGAACTATTTGTTTGGAACTAGAGCAGTGGCGGCTCGTGCTACTTGGCAACACTGTTTTCTCTCCATTTGAATCTATGTCCAACAATCGATTGCTGGTGAAGCGTTTTTCTCTCCATTTGAATCTATGTCCAACAATCGATTGCTGGTGAAACGCTGCTTCACTTTCGAATCGATTGTTTTACATGCAATCAAATGAAGTGAAGACATTGTTTCCAAGTAGCACGAGCCGCCACTGAACCAAAGGTTCCCGAACAACAATCAATACGATCGCTATATTGAAACATTCTATAGACTGTTTCAGTGACGAGCGGAAAATTTAAAATCCAGATGACTGATTGGCTTATAGATGCTCTTTTTAAGGGACTCTTGCAAACTTTTACTATAAGCAAAGAAATAATCCAATGTGATGAAATAACCAGCGAAAATCATGAAAATCGCACTGAAAAAGTCTAAAATTCAGTAATAAACTCTCATAACAGCTATAACGGCAAGATGGTAATGGCGGTTCGACGCAGGTATCATGGGAGATTCCTGTCAAATATGTCACTTTCTCCACGGAAACACAGAGATATGTCTCAATTTAGATGGGAATCTCCCATGATACCTGCGTCTCTCCGCCATTAAGCTCGATTCTGAGATTGAATTTCGTGATTTTTTAGAGTACTCATCGTCATTTTTACAGGTTTTTATGCAAGAGTCAACTCTTCAATCCCCTATAGCAAAAGTTTGCAAGAGCCCCATTGTGAAATCCGCATCCAATTGGTCAGTTTTGAATATCCCGCTTCTCACACGGGAAAAAAAAAGATTACCAGAAGCATTACGATATGTGAACCAATGTAAAGGATGGTACAATTACCAGAATTCTAGTATGTTTGTACCACAGTTCTTGAAACTTTTGAGGAAATTCTAGTTCTATAACCATATTCTGGTATTAACGCCAGAATTTTCTGGTCAAAGCACTATAGACTTTCTGTGGTTCACTTATCGTTGTTCGTCTGGTAATATTACTAAAATTCAGGAATTATTTTTTTCAGTGGCACTAAAACAGTCCATTGTTCCGGTTCAATGATTCAGATTGTTCAAATCGCCCAAAAATTCAACGTTTAAAAAATTTGGATCATTTACTTTTAGTGATCTAACTTTATACAATCCAATGTAGTTATTAACAAAATAAAATTAAAAAAAACGACCTCCCCTTTGGGTTTCAGAATTTATCTACAGAGTTTTTTTTTATTTTATAATTCTTTTTTATTTTTTATGTTTAATCAAGCCGTGCACGCTTTTTTTTTAGTTGGGCCACTCACTCATCCACCGGTCTTCGAACAAAATCAGGTGAAAAGAGAGAAAAGGTAAGCACGCGCGTTGCGTGGTTTGCCTGTGGCGAACAGTAGATCAAAACATGAACTTTTTCTGGAGAAAAAAATAGAAACAACACTTTGGTATAGCCGCTAAACCCTTTGGTAGAAAAAATACCTAAGAAATACTTCAGTAGAGCCAGCCAACCAAAGGTTTTGTGCGAGCAACTGGGTGAACCAAAAATCTATTTGGCTCAACGGAAGTCTTTTGATGCGTTATTTTGCTACCATACCTATTGTTCATTTTGTCTATTTTTTCTGAGTACCTACAATGGCAAATAATTTGCAAACTTTTGCTGTGAGCAATTGAATAGTCCAAACTGATGTAATAACTAGCGAAAATCACAAAAATTAAACTAAGGGAGTCTTGCTATCAACTAGAACGACAAGAAGCCACACTCTATACAATCTTTTTCACACTCATCTTCTCCACTCCGTTTTTTTTCTTTTTTTTCGATTAATTTGATACTAATTAGATCAGACTTTTCAATTACATGATTTTACACCTAGGATTTATAGTATTTATAGTAAAGCTACCAATATTTTTTATCCACCAATTCAGTAAAATAAGCTAACATAACTGAACTGCTACATCGCAAGTTCGTAATGGCGACGGTTCAAAGCAGGTATCATGGGAGACTACTGTCGATTATGTCACTTTCTCTGCGGAAACACAGATGTATGTCTCAATTTAGATAGGAATCTCCCATGATACCTGCGTCTCTCCATCATCAAGCCCGATTCTGAGAGTGAATTTCGTGATTTTTTAGAGTTAATTTTTACAGGATTTTAAGCAAGAATCAACTATTCAATCCCCTACACACAGAAAAAAACACTTTGGTACATAGCGCTGACAAAACCTTTGGTAGAAAAATGACCCATAACAAAATACTTTAATTGAACCAACCAAATCTTCAGTTCACCCAAGGCGTATGAAACCTTTGGTTGACTCAACTATCGTCTTTTGCTGGGTCATTTACTAACCAAAGGTTTTGTCAGCGCTACCAAAGTGTTTTTTTCTGTTATTCTTGTGTACAGCAAAAGTTTGCAAGAGCTACATTTTTAACGTAGTTCTCGTAACGATGTCCAGGGAGTTCATTTTTTGGACCCACTGCGTGTAGTGGGGGTCATCATCGCACTCCCTTGCGTCTCATTCGCAGTAAAAAGGGTTGTTTGGCACGTACTCATTCATGGTCGTAGGATGGGGACTTGTCGGCGTGCGCCGGCCGCGTCGGTTGCGGGGCGCGGCCCTGAGCCGCGCGTCCTCCGGGCCTCCTCGGACCTCGGTGCGGGCGGCTCCAGAGCGGCGCGCGGCATTTGGTGAAGGGCAGCATCTGTAGAGACTGTAGAGTAATCTTCGAGATCGAATCGGATCTGGAGAAGAAATCCACGAAGAAAGTTTTCTGAGAGCAGAGCAGAGCGCATGCAGAATCGCCAAGTTCTGCCAACTTTTACGACACATAGAAATAGCCACGGAGTCAACGAGACTAAAAATATACCGGAGCAATGCGGAGGACCCCCAGGACCCAATTGAGAAATAATGTATACTAGAATTGCTCCAGTTAAAAGTTCACTCTCATTGTAAAAGTCTCATTGTATGGATCTAGGTTCTTTAGTAATAAGGAGGGTATTGGGACAAGTTAGCTGATTTCAGAAAAAACTTCACGGGCTGTTATATTTATTCATTTATTTGTTTATTTATTTAAAACTTCGCGAGCTACATTATTAATTCGTTTGTTTGTTTGTTTGCTTGTTTGTTTATTTATATATTCGTATATTTTTTGCTGTCCCTTGTTTACAGAATCTTTTCAATGAGCGCTTTGCTGATCATGGCACGTTCGACTGAGACTGCTAAACTTAAGACCACGTAACCGCAAGGAAAAAAGTGACTGGTAATATAAACTAATAAACTTAATATAAACTGGTAATAATAATAGCTGATTTTGGAGTCAACTAGCAAATATGGTAAATTTCACCAGATTATAGTAAAATGTACCCACATTTTACCTTAATTTACCACTAGGGATGTTGCATTAACCATATTATGGTGAAATTTACCATACTTCCTAGTTGACTCCAAAATCAGCTATATGCAGATTGCAGATGGTAAATTTCACCTGCCTTTTTTCCCCGTGCGTTTCATTCGTAGTATGTTGTAACCATAGAGTCGAAGTGTGCAATTTGGCAACGTAACATTTTGTACATTTCAAACTATACAAAAGGTCGAATTCAGAAATAATAGACCGTTTTAGTAGAGCTACACATCATATCAATAGCCGTCCGAGGACTGCTGGCCGTTGGGCTGCGGTTCCAAACAAACTCTAATTCCATGTATTTTCCCCATAAGCGCATTTTTGAACGAAAATTAATTTTGGTTTTTAAATCAAACAATTAATGCGACCTTCTTGCGATTATGGATTCTAAATTAATTAAAAATGCTTCACCATGCTTCGTTCCACGACCAAAAATTCTAAAATCAACAAGATATTATACAACGTGTCTGACAAAAAATCATCAGGGGCAAATATTTCGGAAATGGCTTCGATTTTCGAAAAACGCTCAGACACGTATTCGCTTATTTGGAGGGGGACATCTTTTTTTTGTGGGGGGGGGGGGGGTTTAACCTTCGTTGCCCCCCAGGGGGTCGGGGGTGGAGGGCACCACCCAACTAACTTGCATATTTCAAATGGATGGGGACCCCACATTTTTATTACAGATTCGGAAAGAGCACAAAGTTCTATGAGTGTTTTGACGCAAATCGCATGTCAATATCGACCAATTTTCAAAAAATCAAAACTTCGCCAAAAAAAGTCGGATTTTAAAAAACTAAGTGCTTAAAGTATTCTTCAGAACGAGTACTTTTCAGATAAAATGTACACTATTGCCATTTTTAGGCCCCTAAATTTTTTTCAAAATTATCGAACATTTTTACTACGCTATTTTCTTGATAAATGATCCAAATCCACAATATTATTAGCTCCGAAGATGTCTGATGAGGATGAATATGAGCTAAGATACGCCCAAAAGCTCTCAAAAGTCTCGCATCATTCGTTAATTAAAACAACAAAATTTGGTTTAAAAAAGATTAAATTTCAGAATATATGATATCATTTGTTTATATGCTTTTTTTTAGACTTTTGACGATTTATGAGCGTATTTCCGCACATATTTGCCTTCATCAGACATCTTCGGAGCCAATAGTGTGGATTTGGCTCGTTTTCCAGAAAATAGCGTAATATAGATGTTCGATACTTTTGAAAAAAATTTAGGGGCCTAAAATGGCAACAGTGTAAATTTTATTTGAAAAGTGTATTTTTAGCTGAAAAGTACTCATTCTGAAGAATACTTTACGCTGTTAGTTTTTTAAAAGCCGACCTTTTTTGGTGAAGTTCTGATTTTTTGAAAATTGGTCGATATCAAACTTTCAGGTTCGATACATCGAAAACGAAAATCGATATCGACATGCGGTTTGCGATAAAAGTCTTAAGAGTTTTGTGTTCTTCCCGAATCTGTAATAAAAATTTGGGGTCCCCATTTGAAATGTGCAAGTTAGGGGGGTGGTGCCCCCGCCCCCCTTGGGGAGCGCCGAAGGCGAAAACCCCCCAAAAAGATGTCCTCCTCCAAATAAGCGAACACGTGCGTTTTTCGAAAATCGAAGCCATTTCCGAAATATTCGCCCCTGATCCTTTTTTGTTACACATCCTGTAGATAAAACGATGCATTTCGTAATCGCAAAAAGGTCGCCGTCAGTGGCGGATCCACAGTGACGGGGGGGGCACGTGCCCCCCCTCACAAGCCTCAAATGTTGCCTTTCTTCTATAGAAAATAGCCCGAAACTGCTTCCACCAACGCTTCAAATTTCAAAATTTCACAGGCGTGAAATTGAAATGCCCCCCCAGAAAAATTTTCTGGATCCACCACTGGTCGCAGTAATAAAATTATTTGATTAACAGCCCACATTTCCGTTCATAACTGCGACTGTGGGGAAAATACAAATTGAATCAAGAGTTTGTTTGGAACCAGAGGTCCTCCGGACACAGCAATCGATGTGCGATATATCGTTCTACTAAAACAGTATATATTCCAGACTTAGACTTGTTGAGTCTCAAAGTGAGTAATATTTGGTTGCAGCGAATTGCCAGGATAACTTTACGAATAGAATTCTTTTAGAAAAGTCGAAGCGTTTCTGAAACATTCGTGTAAGTATACAAAAGTATAGAAGAAAGTTGCGGGTGGCCCGTTACCCGCGGGTAGAGGGGGAGGTTTTCGTTCTCTAGGCTAGAATATTTTATGAGCTCGGTGCGTATACCTGCATTTATAATAAATACAAGAATACAGAGTACGCGGGAGAGTGCCTTCTCTTCTCTTCTCCTCTCCTCTCCTCTCCTCTCCTCTCCTCTCCTTTCCTCTCCTCTCCTCTCCTCTCCATCATCGCCCACGCGAAAGAGTGCCGAGAGATGCAAAGTCCATAGAACGAAACAATTGGTTCGCGGGACTTCAGACTCCGAGAACTTGGGACCCCGGTCGTAATACCTTTGAGCAGAGGTTGAGAAAAGTCCTCGGCGTTGCCAGCAGTGCAAGAAAGCAAAAGTTCACGGAAACTAAAAGTTTCGATCAATCATGAAGTTGAGGTAATCATCAAAATAAAGGCCCATAAAAAGATGAGGTATGCTTTTTCCAAAGCAACGAGCTATAGGCGCTCGTGCAATTTAGCAGCAATTTTTTCCCTCCCATTTGACTCAATGTAAAACAATCGAATGCTGGTGAAGCCGCTGCTTTACTATCAAATCGATTGTTTTACTTAGAATCAAATGGAGGAAGCAGAACATTGTTGCCAAAACTGCACGAGCCGCCACTGATTTGGATTGAGTCATAAAAAGAAAACAAATATTGGCAAAGACTTACTTATATTACTACCGTCTGGAGGTAAACGTATGAGTCAAGGATACAACGTAAAGTTCATACCTGTAACAAACAGTAAACAAAGTTATAAAATGATCGGTACATAAGTGATGATGGGATTTTATATTTTTTCTTTCTCTTACGAGAGCATACATTTAGAAATAAGAAAACACGGATACAATTTTAGTGATGAGCCAAGAGCTTTTCGATTGAGTTTATACAAAGCGCCCGCTTACTGAGGCAGCATTTGATTGGCCACTCTTAAGAATTCGTTCCTTGGTCTCCATCAAATCGAATCCAGAATAGGATACAGAAAATTGTATCTCACTCTCTTTTGACTTTTCACATAAGAGCGCATGTGTCAGAAAAGGATTGAAGAGGGGACGAAAATCACGTGACAGACTGATATTTGACCATTTCTAACACACTCATTTTAATGGGAGGAGAGAGAGAGAGAGAGAGAGAGAGAGAGAGAGAGAGAGAGAGAGAAGAGAGAGAGAGAGAGAGAGAGAGAGAGAAAAGAGAGAGAAAGAGAGAGAAAGAGAGAGAAAGAGAGAGAGAGAAAGAGAGAAAGAGAAAAAGAGAGAGAAAGAGAAAAAGAGAGAGAGAGAGAGAGAAAGAGAGAGAAAGAGAGAGAGAGAAAGAGAGAAAGAGAAAAAGAGAGAGAAAGAGAAAAAGAGAGAGAGAGAGAGAGAGGGAGAGAGAGAGAGAGAGAGAGAGAAGATTACAAGAGTGAGACAATAGTGCGCAGATGGGAAAGAGACGCATCATTGATAGCCCAATGGATTACAATTTTCTCAACTTCCATTTCTTATCCTCACAATAAATCGGGGCGCGGAATTTTGGCAACAACGCGGTCGTGATTAGTATTACAAGCGTGAGACATGTCGCAGCTCGCAGCAGACGCAACTTGATACCAAGGATTACAATTCTCAAGTCCGCGCGTGGATGGTGGACGAAAATACTGTCACGCGAGAGGGGGTCAAAGTCTCTTTGGTGCAGAATGAAGGGGCCCGGGAGTGAGTGTGTGTGTGTGTGTGGGGGGGGGCGCATTTGCATGGAATTAAGCGGGGTGTCCAATGCGACGCGACCCGGCGCGCGACGCTACGTTTGTAAAACTCAAAAGGCACTTTTGAGCCACACGCTAGACGCTCAATGGGGCTGACTCAAAACTGGATCTCGTATGATGTGTCAGTCCAATTTGGCCTCGACCGACGATCAGCTTTCTGTGCAATTAGACAGAAAAAAGAATCCCGTAGCTGCACTCGAGTTGAAGAATTTAAAAAGGTCAATCATTTGGTCGAAACGAATTTTAATCCCGGTATCAGATTTCATTTTCTCTTTAGAAAATCAAGCAGACGATGATACGAGTCTGAACACTGAGATAGTGAGAGTGTTTGTGAGAGCTTTCTTACATCGACAACCTCTGCAAATTCCAGGCCGGACTCAAAAAATACCGGGGTTGCACAAATAGGGGGACCATCCAGCAATCCGACAACTGTAGTTCTTCCTGTTTGAACGTATATAAAAAATCGATTAGTAAAAGGGCCATAGTCCCCTAAATAAACAGAAAAAATGCATAAATGCAAATTCTTCTATGCAATCCATCGCCCTCTATGCAAAAATGCGAAAAGATTTTTACTTTCTCACTCTAATGAAATTAGAAAAATTGAGAAAGTATTGCGATGGCGCAGAGATTTTTGATGCATTCTGTTTCGATACTTGGCCCGCTGCGACAAAGTCAATCATGATAATTATGAAATATTGGCTCTTATCAGGGCAAATCTATCCTAAAGACATCCATCCATGATATTTCAATATTTTGAACCTATGTGGTAGGGAGGAGTAAATGCAAAAAAATTTCTTGGCGTCTGTCTGTCCGTCTGTCCGTCTGTCCGTCTGTCTGTAGTCCAAACGTAAAACCCACATAACTTTTAAACTAATGATCTATATGCACCCAAAATTTTTGCAGAGATGTTGTTCCAACTTTCCCCAGAGGGACTTTTTTTGTTTTTTTAAAATTTTAATTTTTAGGTTAGTTATGGAAGAAAAAGGGTTTTCCATTAAAATCAATGGGAAAATGGGTAAAAAAAGAGAAAAATTTAAATATTTCAATATTGGATCTTTGGATTTGGAAAAAAAATTGAAAAAACTTTCTACAACAGCCCACAGAAAAATTAAACTCCTTATAGTTCACAAAATAACCCTTAAGACCGTTTAAAAAAATCAATTTAGCGTGTTCGAGCCAAAAAAGGAAAAAAGTGAGAAATTAATCTTGTAAATCATCCCAAATTTACAAAAAGCTGGATAAATTTTGATGAAACTTTGTATACACAATGTACTACCACAGTGCAAAAATATTTTCTTTCTTTATTATCATAATAAATCCTTTGAAACTTTTCAAGGGACCATATAGGTGCGACTGAGAAAAAATAAGACCAATTAAGCAAAAAAAACAATCCTACTTATTGAGATAATTCGGGTTAGGTCCAATTAATTTTAATTAAATCCGGCACAACAATCTACCTCCCTACATTTACTCTACTTTAGATAGAATTTCTTATCATTACAATATACACCCCTTTAAGACTGTTTAAAAATAAAAATCGGTGCGCTCGAGCCAAAAAATGGAATTATCGTGAGAAATTAATCTTTAAACTTGGAGTCAATAAATTATGGCTCGATAAATTTTTGATAAAAATTTTGTACACACAATCCACTATCAAAATACTAAGATATTTCCTTTCCCTTATAGCACCATACACAACTGATGAACCTTTTCAAGAGGCAATATAGGTGGGATTGAAAAAAAAAATATGGAATGTAAGCGAATAAAAACATAATCCTATTTAAATTTGGGGTAATTTAGGTTTGGTCCAATGAATTTTGATAAAAACTGGCAAAAACAATCTACAATTAGTCTAAAAAAAGTGTTCCTTACAGATACAATATACAAAACTTAAGATAGTTTAAAAATCAAATAGGGGTTTGACCCAAAAAATGAATTAAAGCGGGGAATTAATGTTAAAAAATTGGAGTCAATCATTCATGGGATAATTTTGATGAAACTTTGCACAAACATATTATTTACCGACCCCCTAAAATATTCCTATCATACAGTCATCATCAAAAACCTTTAAGACCGTTTCAAGGGCCAATATAGGTGCGATCGAGCAAAAAACTTTGAAACCAACCAAGCAAATAAAAAAACAATTGTAAACTTGGGAAAAAGAAATTTAATTATGACTCAATTATGTTTGATGAAAATTGCAACAAAAAATTTGCAACCAACCTACAGGATTTCTTTTCAATGTAAAACTATAGTATACAACTCTTAAGTCTGAGACTGTTTTAAAAGGGAAAAAAGCTGTTCCATCAAACCCCAAAAATAGAATATCCAAAGAAATTAAACTTATAAAGAAAATGAAAGGATGAAATTTTTTTGACATTTGGTGTACACAATCAACAAACAAAAAACATTTTTTAAAGGGGGGGTTTTAAACTACCAAACAAAAAATTTTTTTGAAGATCCACAGTTCAAAACCCATCCTTCAAAGGATAAGTAGGGAAATATTCGTACAGCTTCTCTGCAAAATCGCAAACACTTCGAATTGAAGGGGGAATTATGTCCAGAGGTGAAAATATTTTTTAAATTTTATGGGAGTCTAAGTCTCCCCCAGAATTCTAAAGGGGGGTCTGGGGGTCTCCCCCCGAATATAGAGGGGGTCTGGGGGGCTCCCCCAGAATTCTTAAGGGGTCTGGGGGGCTCCCCAGAATTTTTTAAAGGGGGTTTTGGGGGGCCTTCGCCCCCCCCGATAAAAATGGAGGGAGAAAGTGTTCGTAGGGTGTTCCCTACAGTTTATTTCAGATACGTATAAGTACTCAATCGATAAATACCCTAGTAAAAATGGTCCATACAGGTCCATAACCAATTCCCCATACAGAGTATGGATATGTATGGATCCATATGGATATGAATGGATATTGTATGGATCATCAATACTCTGAACAGAGAATTGGTTATAGGCCTATATGGGCTATATGGACCATTTTTACCAGGGTAATCCTATTGGAATTGTCAAAGTATTCCAATTCTCAGTTTGTGAAAATATACTTGCGGTAGTCGGACGCACACACTATTATACTTACAATTAGTTGTCAAGTATTATGCAATACTCAAAAAACAACGCATAATTTTCGATATTGATTAGTTCGATTTGATTGAATAAAGATTTTTATCACAAATTTTGTCGAGGCCTTGCAAAAAAAAAAAAAAATAAATAAACTGCAGAAAACTTTATTTGTCCTCTCTTTCTTATAAGTACGTCACTTAACCTTCATATATAGATGAAAATTATTCGAATAATATAAAGGAAGTAAACTAAACCTATTCAAAAATAAATAGAGGGGTTCAATCATCTAGTAACTGACACTAATGCAACCACTCTAAT
This sequence comes from Trialeurodes vaporariorum, assembly GCA_011764245.1. Lineage (NCBI taxonomy): Eukaryota > Metazoa > Arthropoda > Insecta > Hemiptera > Aleyrodidae > Trialeurodes > Trialeurodes vaporariorum. Next base: position 51,940,808 of record VMOF01000388.1, on the reverse strand, counting down.
TCTTCTCAAGAATCCCAGGATATTTGATACTCTAGATATTCGATCAGTATATCAGTATCGAGTAGGTATCGGAATATCGGATACACATCGAACGCAATCGAATGAAATTAAGTAAGTTTCGAATAACCATAGTTTGTTCCAGTGGCGGTGCACGCTTTATACCAATGTCGCATTTCGTCAATTCAAACGCATGTATAATATATAGATTAGAAAAAGTGCACCGTGCACCATTATTTCGATATTTTTCATGACTTTAAGTGATCGCACCGCAACGTTGCAAGATCGCATCTCCTAACAAGTTTCTCGACCTCGACGCGAAAAAATACTTTGAATCGGAAATTACCCGTCGTCGCAAAGCTTACGTTGTAAAACAGCCAGCGTTATCTATTCTTCCAGTTCCAGTACAGTCTCTTTATAGTTTCAGCCATAACAATGGGCAGTCAGAACATTCAAATCTAATTGAAAAATGCGTTTTTTGACACCAGTCAGCATATTTCGTCAACACGTCACACAAAAACGTATTTAAGAAACTTTTCCTTGAAACCATTTTTACAGTTTCGGCTAGTTGTGTGAAACATGAATGCACCTCTTCGGCTTGGTTCACAACTTTAAAACCCATATACGCCCATTGGGTCGTTAACGAACCACTTATGATATTTTTTTATAGTTTTAGGCCAATTTTATTCACAAATCAATGTTGTGATCTTTCAGCAAGAATCATTAAACTGGACCAGAAATTTTCACAATTGTTAATTTTTCAATTTTTTTAACTCTAGACATAAGACGGTGTTTTTTTTAGAAAAACGCCTAAATAAAATGTTAAAATGAAGTTGGGCATACATGGGTTGAGGAGAAAAATTATGCGCTAATGGCCAGACGAATTCTAATAAAAATTTTCTGAAAATAAATTCTGCCATAGTTCCTTACCAGGAATATTCTGCAGTCTTTTTAGGTAAAAATATGGTCATTTCCGCCAAAAGTTCTCGCAGTTGTGATCAAATTATTTTGGCACTATTACTCATAATAAAGCAGTAACAAATTCCAAAATTCTGCTTAAAAAGACCAGAATTCTTTGAAGCTACCACGATTCCATTTCGTCAATCTTTTTATTTTAAAAACTCCGGCCATTTTCATCAGAAACCAAGTTTGAGTATTCTCTGATTCCAAACTGCGCGGCTATTGCACTATATACTGATTGAATGCTGCTGACATTTAAGCATTAGAAGAATTTTTCATTTTCAAGGATAGTGTTTGTTAATCCTCTGGTTTGAATTGAAATAAAAGGACAAAAATTCATTCATGCAATACTTTGATAACTAATAATATGTGCGTCACTGTGCAAGAATCACGTTCATCAGTTTCGTCCTCGAATTTTATGGTCATGGGCATTATCTTTCGCCACCTCAATTTCATATCCATATAAATATATAAATTAATCAGTAGCTATTGTTTCTATTAATATTTATGATTCATTACAATTGAGCCATTTTAAAGAGCAGAATAAGCATGTAATGAATTTCAAACAGTTCTTTTGAAATATGTTTTACGAGTAAAAACTCCGTTCTAGAGGAGGCGGGGAAGGAGATTTATTTGTAAATAGCAATTTAGAACAATTGATGCGCACTGCATGCAGGTAATAAGTAGTGATGTGTGTGCAGTGTTGCCAATTTTCGGTCGACAATCACCCGATTTTTCCCCGATTTGACTCAACGTAAAACTTGGTAATTCATACAGAGAAATATGACAGCAGTGTGTGTGTGTATAAGTCCGGCGGCGACGTGCTCGCTGCTCGCATTTCAGCCACGCAATTTTAATTATCGATCAACACGTTGATGATCCATTTTGAATAACAGTTGACATAGCACGTGATGCGGCGACATCGACAAGCAAACGATTGAGACACGACGAGCAGACCAACGCGATTACACGCGTTAGATATAGAATGTTTTAGTAACGAGCGGGAAATTTAAAATCAAGGAATCTGATTGGCCTAAGCTAATCTAAATGCTATTTTTAACTGTGAAATCAGCATCCAATTGCAGCAGCGTAACGTTGCAGTTTGTCCATTTGAACCCATGGGAAAGATCGAACTATTGGGTATTCGGTGAACACCTTCGTATTCGACCTTTAACACGGGTTTAAATGGACATAATACAACATTGCCGAATTGCACGCTACGCCACTGTCCAATGAAGCAGTTTCTGCAGTTTGCAACGGTCTGAAACGCTGTGTTTTTCAAATAGTAGAAAATGAAAGTACCTACTTGATGAGCTGAGAACAAAGATGCCTTTGGTTTCTAATTAAGTCACATTCTCCTGGAGATGAGCTTTTTGCCCAAAATACATTGTTTTGAATGGGAATTTCGCGTAGTTAGTGACGTCACTACGCACACGATTTTTTACAACTTTACACTTTACACGTGTGTATCTCCAAAACCGGGACACTTGGGAAAAAACTAAAGGCACATACCATTGTTCTCAGCTCGTCAAGTATGAAGTAAATACTAAAATTTTCTTTACAGAAAACACAATTTCCACACCCTTGCAACTACCCCATTGAAGCCGTGTTTCAAGACTCCATCTCAAACTGATACCATTAACCCTTTAAGGACCAGGTTAGTTCAGGAGAACACCACTCCCCCGTTTCTCGAGGGAAGATAGTTAACTGTTCGTACTCGGTGGAGCTGGAATTGCCTATACGACGAATTGAAGGCGCCCGACGAGGCCTTTTCTATTGTAGTGTTTTCCTCTATACTTGCATTTATTCGGAATGAAGACTGAAACAATGTGAAATAGACCATAGAGGAGAAAAACGAGTAAACTCGGGCTTGGCCCATAAGGGTTTAAGACCTGAGTATCGAGTATAGTTGGCTTTATGCATGGGAAATTTGGCCGCCAGAGGTAAGACGTGCAGTGATGGGATATCTGCGATGGCAGCACAACTTTTCGTAACAACTTCATTTTTACTGACTCAACACGAGTGTGAAAGAAAAATTTGGCAACCGATGGGATACGGTGGGGGGGGGGGGGAGGAAGGGGGGGGGGGGGGCAAGAAAGGCTGCGGTGCCAATTGCCAGTAGTTAAATATGAGTCTCCCTCCAACTGTCAATGTAGCTGCAGAGAGCGCACGCGGATGGATGGAGTTGGCAGATCAAGTGTTGCCGGATTTGAGGTTAAAAATCAAATATAATTTCCCAAACGAGAAATAGCGATAGGGGGGGGACAAAACAAGTTATAAGTCCTATCTCAAAGTGTGACCGCATGGGCGATCTGAGGGCCGATCATTTACTTCATCGTTAAACCGATCGATAAGACTGTCTATGAGTGATGCTATTGGTCGAAAGTTGTAAAACTTGGCTGTTGCTATGGTAATCATCGTTATAGTGTCCATTTTTTAAAGGTTACTCATGAGTAGCCTTTATAAAACGAGACTCTTAACGATGGCTACCATAGCAACAGCCAAGTTTTACAATTTTCGACCAATAGCATCACTCGTAGACAGTTTTATCGATCGGTTTAACGATGAAGTAAATGATCGGCCCTCTGAATTTGGTTTGTTTGCCTCACTTTTTTTTACTCTTAAAATTAAAAATTGTAATTAATCTAGTGGAAATTGGTTTCAAACTAAAGTGCAAGTGTTTAAGAGTGGCCACCTGGACACAGAATTTTAATACAACTAACGATCGGGTGAGAAAATGTTGTATATTTCTGTTATGTGTCAGTTTCTTTATCGTTCAAGTTCTTCCAGAAGAAACAATTACATCGATTTCTGTGTCGAGATAGCCACTCTAAAACACTTACACTTTCGTTTACAACCAATTTCAAATGTATTTGATTTTAAAAATTTAAAGGTTTAAAGATATGAGGCAAACAAACCGAGCCTGTGTGAAAAACGTCCATAAGAAATCTCGATCATGCATGGCTGCCTCCGTGAAGTTTCAAAATCACGCCCGACAAATCCTCTCTATCGCTATATCTCGTTGGTACTTACAACTTGGGCCTACCCCAGGCCTGCAGAATATTCGCTATCCGGCAATCTCGGATTGTCCGATCGGTGTGGCAATACAGGAAATTTCGTGGCAAATTGTGGCAAAAATTAAAAATTTTGCGGCAAAGTGTGACAAAAAAATAAACATTTTGCGGCAAATTGTGGCAAAAATGTGCTCATAAGGAGGATAATTTCTATGGAGCGCTAATTTGGAGGTAAAATTTCATCAAGCGCGCTGATTGTGAGGCAAAATTTCATCGATCGACCGCGTAAAAATACCTTTTACGCAAAAAGAGCGGCAAAACAGAGTTCGTGCGGCAAAAAATGTTTGGGATTGCAGAAGAATAATCAGAGGTTGTGGAAGATTCTGCAGGCCTGGTCTACTCAAAGCCATATATATGGCAACACTGGTTTGATTGGTTGACCGCGCGAACTATGTGTGTGCAAGCATACAAGTTAACCGGTGGCTTGTTTGGTGGCAGCGCGAGGGCCCTGCCTGCCCCTACCTCGGCTCGACCCCTGTGGCCGACCCCCCCCCCCCCCCCCCGCTTCTTACTACAGTGCGAGCGATGCGACCGCGACGCTGCTCAACTGAACCTGAAGCCAACGTGCAGCGGTTGCTCCGTTTTCCGTGCGGCGACGCGACGGACGGCGACGGTCGCTGCGACAGCGCGAAAGTTCAAGTTCGAGATCGGTTGGATCAGATCGCGCCGCACGAGAATTAGCACCGGTGAGGGGGGAAGGTGAGGGGGCGAAGAGGAGGGGAGAAGGGGGAGAGAGGGCGGAAACGCCGGAACTTGACTCGCGCGCGAATAGATAAATACATTCGTCCGCGCGCTAACGAACTTTCTCGACTTTTATCATGCCATCCGGACGGCTGGCCTGGCTGCCGGACGGAAGGACGGGCGAGCGAGGTGCTGTTTTTCTCACCGTCCGCAAAAAACCCCCAATGCGCACCGCGTTGCCGAGTCCCGGTTGTCCTGACAGGACTCCGAGCAGGAGCGAAGGAATAACTGCATCACGGCACTGGCACTGACGAATCAAGGAAATTGCCCCCCCCTCTCTCTCTTTTCCCCCTCTCCCTCTCTCTCTCTCTTTTTTTCCCCTCTCTCTCTCCCCCTCTCTCTCTCTCTCTCTCTCTCTCTCTCTCTCTCTCTCTCTCTCTCTCTCTCTCTCTCTCTCTCTCGCGTGTGTTCGACCAGGAAAGAAGAGGGGACAAAAATCACGAAACTACCCCTAATGTTTCCTTTTCCAACACACACGCGTTCTAATGAGAGAAGAGAGAGGAGGACAGATTTCTGGATCCGCCAATAATCAGGGGGTTTAAGCTGCTTCTTCAGCGTTTAGTGCCGATTTTCTGCGTGTCGATTAATGTCAAATTATTACAGGCCGAAAGTAATTGATATTTAAGAAAACGGAGTACGTCAGTTACTAGATAATCATCCGAAGAACGTCTCTGCAAAATATCTCGTCAATAACTTCAAAAATAAGGCTGAAAGTACCAAAGAATGAAACACCGCAAATAGATTCTTTCCATCGAAATGCTATGTTTCATTTTTTGGACTTTCAGCCTTATTTTTGAAGTTATCGACGAGATATTTTGCAGACGTTCTTCAGATGATTATCTAATAGCCGACACTCTGTTTTCCGAAATAATAATTATGTACTCTCGGCCTGTAATTTAACATTGTAACATTAATCGAACGGTAGCGCTCTGGCCTCTGGTGGCAGAAATCGGCACTAAACGCTGAAGAATCACCTTATAAATGAAGGATGCCAACGCATACCGCGCGATGCGCGATGGTGTCAGAGAATCAGGGTCGTACTGAGGGGCGTCACTTCCTAGCAAATGTTTGCAACGGACCCCATTGATTCGGAAAGAGGCTGACAGCCTCTCAGAGGAATCGATTGTGCTTGAGTCATTTAAATAGGGGTGAACACTGTTGTCAAATTCCACAGACCGCCACTAATCGATTCATTAAACCAGTCCATTCGGCAACGGTGTGAAACGGTACGCTATAAACGCAGGGCTGCGTAGGAATAACTTTTGCTTTCGGATTGAATCGAATTGAACCGAATCAATGACTGACCCAACGAAGGAAAGGAAGTAAAAGTCCGATACCAAATAAGTATGATATGAGATACGGGCGCCTCCCCTCCCCTCCCCTACTTCCTCCCTGGACACACAATCAGATTTACCGAGAATCGAAACCGGTGCGGTGAACCGGCGACAACTTGCGAGTACGCTAGCGCCTCCCCGCCGCGGGTTCATGCGGCCCATATGAAACGAATCACAAAACAAACGTTGCCTAAAGTCAAATTAAATTGGCTCACTAATTTGTGAACGGGGGGTTCCGCAGCGAGCGACCATCATTGTTAACTTTCAGTAAACACATCCATCATGATCCCATTACGCCCTCGGCGGTCGACTAAAGCTTTTCAATATACGGAGCTCTGTATAAGAAGTCAGTGAACCGATACAGATCGAACTGGTTTCCAAATATTATATTGTTAAATCTGGCAGCGATGTAATTATCCCCCTCATTAAAACCCATGAAAAAGATCGAGCTCGGTGAAACACTCTCGAATGCGAGCTTTTACAAGTCTTTCAATGGACACAACGCAGCGTAGACAAATAGCATCCCTCATAATGATTAAAAGTGATCCGTACAAAGGATATATTGACAAAATGTGATAGATTTTCATGCGTGATCACTAAGTTGTTTTGGAAGGTATGGTACAATACCCCCCCCCTCCCCGCGCTCCTGCGAAGTGCGCCCCACGCGAGGCACGTCTAGAAACTTGCCACAAAGCTCAGCGGGGGGCTATTTGATTGGCTTACACAATTAGAGAGGTTGAAACTTGAAAGCAGGTGCGTATGACCAAGAAGTTCTGGATGCTTGATAAGACAAAGCCCTTAACCCTTTGCCTGCTGAGTTAGGAATGCAGGTACTACTAGGGTGTGAATGGAAAACCGTGCAAATTTACGAATTGTTACGTTTTTTGTTTAATTTTTTGTTTTTTTTTTGTTTGTTTTTAATTTTTTTTAATTTTTTTTTTAAGAGTTTTGAGGAATCCAGTCACGATTGCGAGTATACTCGTCCGCAGCTCTAAGAGAAGAGGTTTCTCCGCCGCGAGTATACTCGTCCGTAGCAGTTAAAGGGTTAAGAAAGCATCAAAAACTCAGTTTGTGTACTTCATCCTCGCCGAGTGAGTTACAGGGAATAGTAAAATAAGGGAAAGACTGAGTGTTGCTGAGCATAGGAAAGCACGAGGCAATAAATGAGATAGCAACTGGAAATATCAGAGGTCAAGAGAATTTTACTTTCAGTGATGGGGAAAAAGTTTTACGGGCAGGGGTAGATCTAATAGGGGGCAAAAGGGGGTCATTGCCCCGGACGGCACTTCAAGGCGGGGGGGGCAAAATGAGGGAAAATCAACGAAAAGTTCATCTCTTTTAATAAAAGTTTCCATAGCAGAGGGCGATCTGATGAAAATCAAATCCCGGCTAAGAATTTCGTTTTTCATATGTTGTTGAAACTTTTTTGCTTCACAAATTGGAAATTTTGATTAAAGACATTTTGGGGCACTTGCAAACTTTTAGAACGCACATCATCATTCAACATTCAATCGACTCAATTTGCCTCTAATTCCGAATTGGAGACGACCAATCGATGAATCTTTACTCGAGTATTGGTGGAAAATTCACGTATCAATTATTATTGTCATTTGTCTGTCGTTACAGTCCGCTCAAAATCCTTCATTTTTAGAGACTCCAAAAACTCCCTTTTGAGAATAGATTCTTCTCTAAAGATGTCCCTTCACTGTATAGTGTGACACCGGTGTCACATGATGGAAAAAACCCTATATCAGACATTGTAATGTATATTTTGACTTATTTCAAATTGTATCACCAGTGTCACATTATAAGAAAACGTGAAAACGGGCTCAAACATTTTCAAAAGACTATACGAACACTCATTATAATGCATTATACAAATCATGGCAGGATTGGCAGGGGGGAAAGTTTACCCCCGTATCCAACTCAACCCCAATGCCATTATTTTTACTAACCTTTTGGCACTTGCTTCTTGAAAAATCCAATCAAAGTAAAAAAAATGAAAAATAAAATTTTGAAAAAAAAAAGAAAAAAAATCTTTTCCCGCCGTTTCTTATGGTGTTATAGCACGTGAAAAAAATGAGTACCAAAGAACATAAAAAATTGAGAAATTTTACCGATAAACTGTCCAATTATTTTTTTTGCTATTTTTCCCATATATTTGACCACCTAGTGATTAGTGAATTGAAAAATCCATTTTTGGTTGGGGGGGATCCTATGCAGTGAAGGGTTTTTTAACAGGAGAGAATCGATACATTTTCAATTCACGCAAACCGCCACGAAGAGGGGGTGCCGCGCCACTATAGTTGTAAAATAAAAAGCATACTCGCGAAACAACTATACTTACAAATAGAAATAAATATAAGAAGCTAAACATGCGTTTTTACAACGAGAATCAGATTGCTGACCGCAGTTTGCTGATCATCACTGTCGAGGAAGATGAAGCTTGATGGCCGCACAATGATCTAGTGATAAACCGTACGTGGGCCCAAGTGCAAAGAGATGGTATACATCTTAATTCAGCTTTCGAATAATTTGCATCGAATCAACAAGATGTTTAGATTGAATTAAAGCGTGCTGTAAAACTGCGATTGTGAGTTCAAACTTTGCGGATGTTCTTTAAAAAAAAAAAAAAAACATCGGTGAAAAACCTGATGTGATGGTGGTAAGCCGGTAAGGTGATTCCAGGCTACGATACTAGGACCCGATCTCTTAAAAAGAGTCAACCATAAAATTCCTTGATGGTTTGATAATTTCGTTTCAAGCTTGAAAAATTCCCACGATTTCCCAGCGGCACAAAGTGAGTGGATCACTTTGATTTTTGGGACAACGAACGATGGATATATGCTACGCGAGTTGTATTGTGTCCATTTAAACCCGTGTAAAAGGTTGCATGCGAAGGTGTTCAGCGAACAACCCATTCGATATTTTTCATGGGTTTGAATGAACGAACGGCAACGTTGCGAAATACTCAAATTAAGTGGGTATAGTTAAATATTCCTACACCACGGTGCTGATTTTGCATACACAATGGATTGAAGGCGCTCGAGGACACATTATTTTTCCGATGTTAACAGCTTTCAGTCGCAATCATTAATGTGAATGAACAACTAAAACTTGTAAGAGGCAGATCTAGTTACAGAAATAAATACACTCCGGCGTGGTACAGAATGGGTTAAAACCAGTAGCGTGCAATTCGGCAAGGATGTGTTGTGTCCATTTAACCCATGTAAAAGGTCGAATGCGAAGGTGTTCACCGAACACCCAATAGTTTGGTCTTTTTCATGGGTTTAAATGGATGAATTGCAACGTTGCCAAATTGCACGCTACGCCACTGGTTAACCCTTTACTGACCAAGCCCGAGTTAACTCGTTTTTCTCCCCGAGTCAACAGATCATTGTTTCAGTCTCATATGATTCCGAATAAACACGATTCTCGAGACACTAAGAACATAAGATTATATCCGGCGCCTTCAGTTCATCGTATATGCAATTCCAACTCCCCCGAGTACGAATAGTTAAGTGCCTACCCTATACAAACAGAAGAGTGGCGTTTTTTTTAATTAGGCTGGTCTATAAAGGGTTAAAACTTGAATTTGATCATTCGTTCTCGTTGCGATTAGACCGTGCATGATGTCAGTCAAAAGTTCTACGTTGCATATTAATCAAGAGTAGGGCATCTGAAATGTCACATAGGGTCACCAAAATCAGACGCTGTTCCCTGAGATAAAAGTTTTGGCGAAAATTACAAAGCGAATGAGATTAAAAAGTCCCCGAAAATAAATTCTGATATTTCTGAACGGAAATAATGGTTGTAAAGGCTAGACTTTTGCCTTACCAGAATTTTACACGGAAAAAAAAGATTAGTGAAATTAACCATACGATAGCTGATTTTGGCACTGCTAGATGTTATGGTAAATTGACCAGAATATGGTAATTTACCGATACTTTGAGTAAATTCGACATGCAATCAGGTAACATCACCTAGTAACTAGTCAAAACATAGTATACTTTTGGTTAACATTGCCGTAACATCTAGCAGGTGCCAAAATCAGCTATCGTATGGTTAATTTCACCGTAGTTTTTTTTCCGTGTACTTATAATCACCAGGCATTATTTTCAAAATTGCAAGAAAATCAGGCCAATGGTTTTCCATAATAATGCAAATGATCAGAATTTCTTGTCATTTCTCAAATGATGCCTGATAATTATGAGTAAAATTTCTGGCAAAGCAAATTTCTAGCCATTGCGACCAAACTTTGCGTTCAGAAATATCAGAATTTCTTCTTGGGATCTATTTTAGAAACCGCTCTGCCATTTTCACTAGTACGTCTTTACCGTTGTTTACATTAAAGATTCTACCGTTCTATTGAAAAAAAAAAAAAAATACAAAAAACATTAAATAAATAAATGACAAACCCTAGCTGTTGCAAATTTCAGCGACTGCGAAATCTGTACCGGTTGGCTGTTCTTGACATTTTCGTCTGATTTCCAAAACAAATCAAAGCACCATCTCTCTGCGCGATGCTACTCGGACTCTAAATAGGGTAGACGTAAATCGTAAAAGTTAAACCGGTGGCCAGTCGAGGATAAAAAAAAAAAGTAAAAAGCGAGATTTTTTTCCTTTTCGCCGCGTCCTTACTCCTATAGAAGCAGCAGCAGGTAGACGCAGCCCGCAAAGCGATCCCATAGCGGGCGATATAATTTCCGTTTCGACTCGACTCAGACTGCCCATGTCCCCTTCATCATCAGTTGCTTCTCTTTTTCCTCTTGGAATCACTTTTACCTACCGTTTCACTTCCAACATCATCTCGTACTCAAAGCCGCCCCTCCCTCCCCCAGCTGCCACAAGCCATTGCCACAGAGTTGCAAAAAATAGAGGGGGGAGGAGGAGAGTGGAGAGTGCGTTGAGTGCGTATATCAATATCATGACCGGTTCCGTTTTGATTCGACATCTCATCTCATCGATCCATATACCACGAGAAAAAAGTAAAAAGTTCCTGCTCATGAGAATAAATCCATGAATTAGCATAGATGAGATGCGTATAGAGAAGGAAGGAAATGACTTTTGAAATAATGGGTCTGTAAACAAACTTTTGCTAAATCTGTAGAGAGAAGATCTACTTTGGTGTCTCTGGTGTAAAATCACTGGAAAATCATTCGGTTGGGAGCGTATGAAAGTTCACAAATTAACTTAGAAACTACATAAATGCGTTTTATAAAATTTCAAGTTCAAAATGGCGGTTGAATGAGTAGGTCACAATGAGGGAATCCTATACCTGATCGCAACTTTCTACACTGATTGTGAGAAAAGAGATTCGTCATAGAAGAAGCTGCAACTAGATGGGACTCCTCCACAGTAGCGGCTCGTGCAATTTGGCAACAATGTTTTCTCTCCATTTGATTCTATGTTCAACAATCGATTCTATAGTGAAGCGCTGCTTCATCAACATTCGGTTTTTTTACATAGAAACAAATGGAGGCTACTCATTGATGCCAAATTGCACGAGCCGCCACTGCTCCTCCATTATGGTCAGAGAGACCATGCACTATAAACGCGGTGGCTGACCTTTTTTTTCGGAGCTCAACAGGAATCAACACAGGGAGCATGGAGGAGCACCATCCAACAGTGATTAAAAGTGACTGATGCAATTTCGATGCTTCGGTTCATTAGGTAAAAAACCTCAAAAACTTTTATCATCAGTCAACGTATGGACCATGTTTGCGGTGTTCTGTTGAGACCCCGAAAAAAAAGTAGCCACCGCGAGCAATGAGATAGAAAGTCTGTGGTCTCTATTGTTTTCTTGATAATTTTCCTCCACTAATATTGGCCAAACTTTTTTTCGATCTGAAACCATATTGCATTGGATTCCTTGAACATCAAACTTTAAGCTTGAAGAAGTGAGGAGAAGCGTGTCCTAAGCGTGACTAAAGCGTGAGTGACTAAGCGTGGCGACGCGTGACGAAGCGTGACTAAACGTGACACAGCTTGAAGAAGCGTGACTAATTGTCTCTGATTATGGCCCTCTAATTTTACCGCCATCTTGGATTTCTCTGAAAACGCCTTTTAATATTTTTCTATGCGATTCGTGTGATTTTCATTTTAACGTGACCATGGGAATCGACTCTCCATAACGCTACAGCAAAATTCAGTAACAGGCCTATATTAGTTTTTTTATACAGTTACTTCAGAACTGACAAACATGCTTCACCCTCTCCCACTGTAGCGGATCCAGGAATCGTTCCCTCTCTCTCTATTCCTATTTGATCGCGTGTGTTAGAAAATGACAGATCATGGGCAGTCACTTGATATTCGCCCCCCTTATATATTCTTTGCTAACAAGATGCCTTCAAATGTTTAGAGGAAAATCCACTGGATCCGTCTGCGCCCTCTCCGCCAGAAATACTGTGGACGGCAACAAGTGGCTTAAATTTTGAAGTGTGGAGTGGAGGTATACAATTATACATAGCCACAGATTTGCATATGTTTGAAATATTAAGGCTTATAAGGTCATGTGTAGTTCGAAAAGAATAAGATACTAAAAAAGGGGGAGTAAACTATACAAGAGGAAAGAGGGCTGATCTCGACAAATATCAACAGGGGTTTCAAGAAGGCGCGGGAAACTGCAAGCGAAACGTTTCCATTAAAAAAGACTTAAACGCCGCGTCGGAAGACAGCTTTATTATCCCTATAAAATGATCTCTCTCCCACTCTCACTCCCTCTCACTCGCTCTCCCCTACCTCTCTGTCTCTCGAATGCACTGCACCCTGCACAGTGCAATCGCATCGAACCGAAAGAATCTTGATGTCTCGATGGAGTGTGGACTGTGAAATTTCAAGTATTCCCACCAAAAAAAAAAAAACTTCTACTTTTACAAAAAGAATCATTGGCTGTTTACCAGAAAATACCTCATTACAACCACGCTTGCATTACATGATTTTGTAATCTCCCCAGTCCCCACATTCTATAGCGAGGTCCCCCCCCCCCCAGTAAAAATTCCTGAAACCCTAGTGTTAACGAAGAGGCAACGCAGCTACTTTGTTACATCAAGCCGGAAATTATGAAATACGAAAATTTCCAGAAGCCTCAATGAGTGCGAGAGTGAGGCAGGTAGACGTATTATCACTCGCACCAGTGGCGGATCCAGAAAATTTTTCTGGGGGGGGGGGCACGCCTGTAAATTTTTTAAATTTGAAGCGTCGGTGGAAGCAAATAATTTCGGGCTGCTTTCTATTGAAAAAAAGCAAAATTTGAGGCTTCTGAGGGGAGGGGGCACGCCCCCCCCCGTGGATCCGCCACTGACTCGCACTTACTCTCACTCACTAAGCTTACGGCAAAATGAATTTCATAATTTACGACTTTAATCCTAAACCAATTTTACTCATTTTGGACTCAAAAAATCCATACATTTTGATATTTTCGCAGGAGCTGACGTTATTGGATTTTGCGTTTTATCAATGGTTCCAATTTAAAACGCCAAAAACACAACTTTTCCGAAAAGCGACTGGAGGCGCTATCAATCGGATTGAAATCTGGAAAAGTTTCGCCGGGAATCACCTTAAGTTGATCATTTTACGCAGGTATAAATGGGACTATACGTTGTTGCCACATTCCCAGTTACTGAGTTTCGGCCACTTTCTGACAATCTCAGAGACCATGGTGCACCAATCCAATTCCATCGAGCCACACTTCATGTCATCGAAGCTCAAACAATAGAATTCACTTGCATTCTTGCAAGTTGCACTCCAACTCCAAGCTAGAGCCCTGGTGACGCGTAACCGTTCTCGAGTTGTATCCTCGCCTCGTTCAAACGCAACATCAACACGCGTTACGTCGCACAGTGGAACGAGTCAATGGGAGGGGTCGGAAATGGAATAAATTATTAAAAATACAAAGAATGTTATTACAGTCAAAAAACAAACTATATGTAGTAATTTTAGTAGTAAATTTTACAATAAAACCAATGAAACCACTTTCAAACTTCTACGTTGCGTATTAAGAAAGATGTTCGCGTTTAAAGTTTCGATGCTATGTCCGGTGTTTCCCATTGTTTCGACCCACTGTGCGTCGTCGCGTCGCCCGCACTACGATCGTCATTCATCATCGCCTGTCGCCGCGTCAACGTCGCGTTGCGTCGGGGTCGCCATTTATATTTATGATGCACTTTGTCAATCAGTGGACATTGGGCATCGGGCAGAGAGACGAAGCGAATGCTGATGATAAAAAGAAAAGAAAGAAAAGAACAAGTGTCAACAGTCAAACAGAAGTCCTATATACCTGTCGAAAGGACTATAAAAGCAAGAGTGTTTGTGAAGAGTAACAAAGTGGCAGAGGAGGACATTCGAGCTTAAAACACTCTGCGTGTTGTGTTGCTCGCGCTTTAGGTTTAAGTTGCGTTATTACGTTACGGGTTACGGTACGGCTCACTGATCTTTAAGGATTTACTTTGACTTAAGTCAACTCCGCACGTGCGACCAACGGGTGTTGCCGGATGTACGGAGGCTTTATTCAGCGTTGCCAGATTTTCATATAAATTAGGTACCAAATACATTAAGGTGATTCCAGGCGGAACTTTTCCAGATTTCAATCCGATGGATAGCGCCACTAGCCGCTTTTCGGAAAAGTCGTATCTGTGACGTTTTAAACAGAAACCATAGATAGAATGCAAAATCCAATAAAGTCAGCATCTACGAAATTTTTTTATGGATTTTTTGAGCCCAAAACGAGCAAAATTGGTTCTAATTAAATCCGGTAATTATGAAATTCATTTTGCCATAAGCTTAGTGAGTGAGAGTGAGTGCGAGTGTGGAATTACGTCCATCCGTCTCACTCGCACTCAATGAAGGCTTATGGGAATTTTGGTATTTCATAATTTCCGACTTTATTTTTGAGCGTTTCTGCTTGGAACGCTCAGGGTGTCTTCCTGAAGTATGCTCGCAGGTGCTGACGTTTCTCAAAGTGTTATTAGCGTAAATTCGTCAATTTCAGACAAAACTGTTGACTTTTTAAGCAGCGCGACATGGTTGTCTGCGGTTGGAACTAATCAACCCTGGAATCATCTCAAGTCAAATGTAAAAAAAAAATCGGATAATAATCCGAAAGATGGCAACACTGACTTTTTTTTAAAAACCTCTGTATATTTCCCCATAAGCATCAATGTAAAATATACGGTATTTAAAATCAAAATTGGCAACCCAGACGACATTTATTTTGTACACAAACAAGCTTACGTTGTCGCCATAACGTCTAGCATGTCCAAAACCGCAACTTTAGAGGTAAACTGGATTTACCTATACTGCACGCGAGCCCAAGTGGAGCTATAATTGAACACTGGCTTTAAAACCTCTGTAGGTACATATATTTCTTCATAAGCATCAATGTAAAACATACGATATTTAACCTCAAAATTGGCAACTCAGACGACCGAATTCTTTTGTACACAAACAAGCTTACGTTGTCGCCATAACGTCTAGCTGTCCAAAACCGCAACTTAAGAGGTAAACTTGATTTGCTGCACGCGTGCACAAGTGGAACTATAATTTATTATAGTTTGAGTGAAGCCCTCAGCCGTAGCCATAAAGGAATTAGTATTTTTCTCCCTTTCCTCGTTCGAATACAAGTGTTAAAAAAATATGTAGGGATAAGGGGCTATCAAGTGACTTCAGCCCCCATATCTACTGTCCTTTTCTAGAACATGTAATCACATGGATGAAGATAGAGAGAGACGTATATTCCTGGCTAACGGCTACGGACCGATGCCTTCGAAAGATTGCATGCCATACCTTTGACGATCATCAATGAAGTCGGGGATCATCATCGTCATCGTCGTACCGGCATCGTTATCATCAACTCATCGCAGTATCATCATAAATCTCAACACAAATTATCCGTCAAAATATATGTATACACAACATTTTGAAAGTTTAGACACCAAAATAATGTCCGTTAATTTGCAAATAATTGGATATTATGTTTGTTTCGCACCACGATCAATAAATGCCCACTTGGAAGCCACCTTGAGTATACATACACTGTTTAAGTAGAGCTATCTATCGTATCCAAACAAACTATGGTTCAATGTATTTTCCCCGAAAGCGAACTTTTTAATGGAAATTTAGGGTATTAAATTAAACAGTTAATGCAAACTTTTTACGACTATGCATTCTACGTCCTCGAAAATGCTCAATTTATGGTTGGTTCCTTGACTTAAATTGCAGAAATCAATAAGATAATATACAAATTAAACGTTGCGTTTGTAGGTTAGAATCGCCCGAAATCCCGCCAATTCCACATCAACATCAATAACATTTGGGTGATTCCAACCTTCAAATGCATCGACCAAACGGGCGGTTTAATCGTTAATATCTTCATAATGCCGGCAGTTTTAGCGGTGGAACCAGGCATAATAATTAAGCATTTTCGAGGACGTAGAATTCATAATCGCAAAAAAATCGCATTGATTGTTTGATTTAATAGCCTAAATTTCCTTTCAAGAATGCGCTTATGGGGAAAACGCATTAAATCGTAGAGTTTGTTTGGTCATATGAGGTCCTCGGACGGCAATCACTACGATATATCGCATTATCGCTCTGTACTAAATCAGTCTAATTTGATCTCCTGAAATGACCTATTGGCAGTGGCGTCGCGTGCCATCTGGCAACAATGCAACTGCTCCATTTAAACTCATTAAATATATCGAGTTTTCCTTGTGCACTGTGCACCCCCTGAATTTGATCTTTTACATGAGTTTAAATGGATAGAATACATAGTTGCCAAATTGCACACGACGCCACTGCCTATTGGTGACAAGCAAGAATTTGCGGGCCTCACCAGTAGTGCAACGGCTCGTGTAATTTGGCAAACACGTTTTTCTTTGCCATCTGAAGCTAAACCCACTGAAAAGTATCGATTATCAGGGATTCGACGAATCCCCTGCAGATCGATTATTTCACCTAGGTTTCAATGGAGTAAATTGGTTGTTGCTTAAGTTGCCATACATTGCACAAGCCGCCACTGCTCACCAGTTACCTACGACCAGTGGTGGCTCTTGAAAATTAGCAAGAGTGTCCTCCTCCCACTAAACCAACGTAAAACAATCGATTCAAGAATCGATTCTTTTACCTAATTTTAAATTGAAAAAGTGCATGGTTGCCAAATCGCACGAGCCGCCACTGGTCACTACTTCTCCAGATACTTATGAAATTGCGATTGATTGATTTACAAAAGAAGCATTTCGTAAATGATATTTGGAAACAAACTACGTAGATAAATCAAGGGCATAAGCTTTACCGCGTATTTGCTGAGGATGAAGGAAATCCTACAACATTGTGCAATATTTGTACCGAGTACTTACAGTAAACCAGCATTGCTTTAATTACTATATTGAATGCGCACAAATCAAAATGCACATAGTTGCAGTGCAATGGTGCATACTGCATACGTAGGTATCATCGTTCTACACCGCCAGCACTCCTCGCATGCACGGATCCGAGGCACGACCGCAGTTTCGTAAATTGAAATACGAACGGATGTCGGAATATAAAGTTGTCGATTTATTGTTTCGTTGGAGATACATGAATTGAAAGCTCGGACATAGAATGACACCATCAAAACGGAAACTGAAAATAAAATTTTATTTTCAAGCATTCTTCCGTGATCCTGTCATAGTGCCATGCCACATCTCTCATAAAATGAAAACCCCTTTCCCGCCCACTCTTTCCCGTGTTTTGTAATGCAAGCGGGCTGATCAGCAGAGAGAAATCGCTAAACCGAGTGTGTGTGTGAGAGAGAGAGAAAAGAGAGAGAGAGAGAAAAAGAGAGAGAGAGAGAGAGAGAGAGAGAGAGAGAGAGAGAGAGAGAGAGAGAGAGAGAGAGAGAGAGACAGCACCCCCCCCCGTCCTTGTGGGGATGATCTTGCTCCCCAAACCAACCTTGTGCATTATTTTGGACTTGTGGGGTGCTTTTTCTCAACCCCAAAGGGGGGGGGACTCAAAAAATAAAGGCTGTTTAAGGTTAGGTTAAATTAGGTTACTTTTAAAATAAAATGGGGTCTTATGGAGGAACCTCAAAAGGTCGGGGGCGTACGCAAGAGCGAGAGGGTTAGGATGGGGGGGGGGGGGGTTTAGAACCTACATCACCGACATTGCTGTCATTTATTTGTATACATATAAATTTAATAACGTTTTTTGAACCCCCAATGATTCCACCGTTTGACCAAAAGATTATACACTTCAGTTCAGATCATGACCATTGACTACAAAGCACGAAAATACTAGTATCTGTAATCTTACGGTCGATCGGTGGAAAAATGAATAAATATTCACGATTTTTTCAAAAGTCAGTGACGACTCCACCGGCATCGATGGAAAATGTTTGTGCTCAGAGTATTTTCGTGCATTACTATCATAACTTGACAGTGGCGTGGTCAGGAATTTTTCGAGGAGGGTGGAGAGAGGTTCCGGGGTCCGAAAATTGTCAGGGAGGGTTCAAAGATAACAATTTAATGTGTCTAAAAGGGTAAAACATTGCCCTTTTTAATGACAAATTATGGTATCTGGGGGGAGGGGTGATTCTAAACCCCCTTGAATCCCCTCCCTTGTCAACGCTACATGTCACTGAACTGAATCGAGTAAACTTTCGGTCAACCAGTGGAGTCATCGTTGTATTAAAAAATACCATTAAATGGACACAAAAGCGCGGTAGCTCTAATATAATCAATCGTATTAGAGAATTCATAGATGCATATGAGTGGGTTTTTTTGCGGGGAGGGGGGGATGCACACACTCGACGCTCTTCATGACTGGGTCCGGGGGTTCAGCGTGAACAACAGCGTTGCGTATTGCATAACCTAGAAATTCCAGGACACTGATTACGCACAGTCCAGTAGAGATATCCAGACGTGATGGCTTCTTATATGAGGGCAAGCCCAATATGGTCCAATTTCAACGCCGCTTTTTCAACTGAATTCAATCGTAATTCGATTAATTTATACGAATCGCCCGTATTAACTGCATCGAGTTACAGCCAAATAGAATCGAGAGCTAGAGCTGCGTTACAATTTATTGAGCTAAAGGATTAGCTATCTACTTTATATGCAAACTCGCCCCCATGAAACGCCATGATTTTATCTCGACTTGATCGTTTGTAATCAGGGTCCCTATAGGCTATAAGATCCGAATTTTGTCTGCGTCACACAGTGTAAACTAAAGAGTCACTCCATGCAGTGGCGATGGCGTTGCGTGCAACGTGGCAACGTTGTATTGTGTCCATTTAAACCCGTATAAAAGGTCGAATGCGAAGGTGTTCACCGAGAACACTCTATCGTTCGATCTTTTTTATGGGTTTAAATAAACGAACTACAATGTTGCCAAATACCACGTTACGCAACTGAATTTCCATGGTATACATATAATGTGACACCCGTAATACCCATAATACCCGTAATACCCGTATTACGCTATTCTCATCTCATCTTATTCTTATCATTCTATCAAAAGTATTCCATGCACTAACAGATCAAACTTTTTTCTTGCCCTCATAAATTCAATTTTTTTTTTTTTTCACCAGAGAAATATTACTTTAAAGTGTATCTGTAATGACATTTTTCGTGAAATGACCCTAAAGAGCCACAATTCCTTTGTTTTTTACTTCATTTGTCTTTTGACGGAGCTTTTTGCCGCAAAGTTTTCTACATACCGATACGCCGGCCAAATACTTGACCGGAGGGATGTCGATAAGGGCCAAAGTCGGCCTCCCTTAAAATCCTTGTAAATCCCGGAGTTTTTCCCGCTAATCGATAGAACTAGTGCCAGAGATGACTTCCCCTGAGTTTGGGGGATTCCTGAGGTCCCAATCGGGCACCCCCCCCCCCTAAAATCAGGAGGGCTTTTGGTATACATTTTTTTTTTTCTGGGGTTTTTGTTTGTTTTTGTTTTTTGTACATGCCGTTTTTCTTTTTCTTTTTTGTTGTTTGGAGCCTCCTTTCCGAAGATATTTAACAAAAGCCCCTCTGATTTTAGGGGGGAACTGTGCCCGATTTGAATCTCAGAAATCCTTCAAACTCTGGGGAAGTCGTCTCTGGCACTAGTTCCATCGATTACCAGAAGAAAGTAGGGATTTAAAAGTATTTTAAGAAGGGGCCGATTTCGGCCCTTACATCGGATCGATACCCCTCCTTTCTGACTTTTGGGCAATACAGTTTTGGAATCGAAAATTGAGGCGCCGGACCTTATCGCTTATCACAACACAATCAGCCTCACTTTAGTGTGATCTTATAAAGCTATCGCGCGATTAAATACCATTGACACGCTTGTTACGCGGATAATTAGTTTGTTGAAGCGAGACATTAAAAAAAAAAAAAAAAAAAGCAAGTGTGAACAACACTTTTTTTTCATAATTAATTGTTTCCCATCACAAAGTTTACGATTGACAAGAAAAAGAAATTCCGAAGAATGACGCGAACTGCCAAGCGCGGTGTATGGCGCGCGGCGGCCGGCAGAGGCGCTCGACTTTGTGTGAACGTGTGAGCGTGTTTTGAATGTGTGAGTGTGAGGAGTGCGACTTGCAAGCCCCACCTCATTCAACACATTACGTGTGTGTGCGTGTGCGTGATATTACGAAGTCCGATCGAATCGAACGAGCCGCAACTTTCACTCAAGGGGCGCTTCAGCAGGGTCGCCGCACATTGCATCGAATCACGGCTTTTGAAGGAGAAAATTATGTTCAGTTTTTGATTCAGATACGTTTTGAATTCGTTATTCGCTAGCTTTCCGAAAACTGCGCTCTTCCTAAACTGTAAATCGCGTTTATTAACCACAACTTTTGAAAATCTTCCCGCAATAATTGCTCATAATCTTGAAAATGTTGTTTCATGAAATTAATGTCCGAGAATTCTATAATTCGTCCCACAGTGCGCCGGAGACGCGACGCGACAAACGCGAGTCCGCCACCAAAGAACGACAAATGCTGGGCGAGGTGCCCCCCCGTCCCCTCTACGGAATGAAGGAGGGGTTGGATTTCATCACAGGTGAATGTCATTGGGAGACTTTTAAGTAGATTCCATGAATCTACTTATTGCGGAGGGTGCGATGTTGGATTTTTCGGGAAATTTTATCAAATGAGCACGTTTCATGGTCCCCTGAGTGAGAAAATACCACTCGTTGAAAATTGTATATATATATATATATATATATATATATATATATATATATATATATATATATATATATATTATATATATATATATATATATCATATATATATATATATTATATATATATATATATATATATATATATATATTATATATATATAATATATTATATGTATGTTTCAGCCAGTTTTACCGTTTTATGTACCACGATCCTGTTCGTAATTTTTGGTTTTTGTTCTTGAAATTTTTCTCAACTATTTGTTGGGTTGATTTCTTGGATGAGTTCGAAGATGGTGTAAATCCGATTGTTAGTTTTCGCGCTATGGGCCGTGTTTGAGTCGTGAAATGTGTTTTTGACGTTTGTTTTTAGGAGTGTTTGTATTGAGCGTTTTTTTTGGGAAAATTTATGTTAACCGTTTTGTTACGCAACTTTTTACTTGAGTCATTTTTTTGTGTTTTGCGTTGTAAGCGAGTTAAAGTGATGTGTTTTTCGGGTTTTTTGGCAGTGTTTTTATATGAAGAAATTGTTTTTTTGGTTCAAAAATTTCAGTATATATCGTGGAGGATGTTTTTAGTTCATATGCTCCATCCCTTAAATTTTCCTTGTGTTTTACGTGTTTTAGGAGCTATTTAGTTTCTTATGGGATTTTACATGTGAAAGACAAGGATAGAGTATTGGTATAATTGCTCGTTCTTTGTTTTACACGTGCACTGTTGCTTAGGTACGTTATTTATTTATTTTCTTGTTTGATCAGCTGCTCTTATTCAGATTTATTCCTCATTAGCGTTACAAAGATTACACATTTTTCTATCTTGGTACTATAATCTTTTTCTCATGGGTATTTTTATTTAAATGTTGAACAGCTGATAAAAAAAAAAAAAAAAAAATGAATAATTCAAAGAAAATCATAACATAACCTATTTCTTGAAATTTGTGAAAAACTTATATAACCTAGCTTTTATTTCTCACTTGCATTGTAAAGATTACACATTTCTCTATTGTTAATATAATCTTTTTCACAATAATATTTGGATTTTGAGCAGCTGATGAAATAAAAAAAAAATTTAACGAAAATTATAACCTATATGTAAATTTTTGAAAAAATGATGTAACCAAGCATGGAATCTACTTCGTCTTACCGGCCTGCCGGGAGGCATTTTTTAAAACGCGACCGACCTGCAGATTCGCCGACTTTGCCTTAACCCCTCCTCCACCTCAACCCCACCCCACCCCACTCCCGACCGCTACACCTCCTGACCAAAACGACTGACTACTATACTCTGCCAGCTGATTGTGAGAGATCATCGCCGTCCAAAGGCCCCAGGAAATTTCTCCATACCGCGGCACTTTGGTCTGAGATCGTCAAAAAGTGGCCAAAAATCAGTAAGTAAATTTCTCACAATGGCGAGGCGTGCGATTTGGCAACGTTCATATTTCCCATGTAAACTTACTAGAAAGATCGAAGTGCTTGGTCATCGCCAATGACTGAACCTTTCGACTTTTCTGGTGAATTTAAATGGAGAAAATACATTGTTGCCAAATTTCACGCCTCGCCACTGATTTCTCATCAATTTATCATTTATAACCTTGCATCAAGGCCACATTTAATCACACAAAACACTTTTAACGAGGAATATGAGCCTAGAAATGTCATTGAAAAGTAATAAATTAAGCTTAAAAGGTCGAAAACGATGATTTTTTTTTACTTTTTTTCACTGATTTGTTGCCACTTTTTTTTCGATCTCATACCACAGAGCGCGGCTTTCCTCGCAGGCGCAAGATGCGGACTAGTTGACATTTCAGGCGGTTTCCGAAAAAAGAAGCCCGTAGAATATCGGACGTACTCTCTCGAAGACATCCTAATCGAACGATAGTGGTCAAAGCTGATTTCTTAGACAGAGCTATAGGTCTCTATATTGTTCCATAAAAGGCGTGGACCCCTCTTCCGTAGATCACCTCATTTCAAAGGCGGGTCCAGCAATCTAGCAGCTGTGATTCATTCCCATTCGAATGCATGAGTAACAATCGATTAGTATATGGGCCATGACTCCCTCAAGAATCGATTGTTTCTCATTCGTTCAAGCGGGATGAATTCATCGTTGTCAAATTGCTGGATTCGCCCATGCCTCATTAGTTGTAACGCTTAAAGAGATTCAGGGCTGATGGAATGGGGCTCTTGCAAACTTTTGCTATGAGCAAACGTATTGTCCAATCTGATGTAAAAACCACCGAAAATCGCACAAAAAAAGTCTAAAAGTCAATAATATATAAACTCACTAAACTGCTGTAACGGTCAAAGTATCCGAAAAGTAGTTGTTTCAAAAACTGTGGGGTTAAGAGAGAGCTAGGGGGAATGCTCCAGTACAAAGTAAGTACAAGCAGAGCCATTAGTCCTGCGTCGACGATTCGACGCAACCCACGCAACACGTAGCCCGAACTTTTCTCGGTCTTGAGGGAACAAAAGAAAAGTAAGATGAGAGAGCGTTAATTTTACGTGTAGTGCGGGTTGCGTCGAATCGTCGACGCAGGACTTATGGCTCTGCTTGTACATTGTAACATCGCAAAACAACCGTCGACAAAAAGGTCCTGTTCATTTTAGACGTTAGAACAGCCCCCCCCCCCCAAAGAAGATGATTAATTTGGGTCTGACTTCCAGATATAGTCGCGAAAAAAGTATGGTTTTAACCCTTCAAGGACCAGGTTAGTTCAAGTTCAAACCAAACACCACTCGGAGAACACCACTCGGCACTCCTCCGTTTCAAAAGGGAAGGTAGTTAACTGTTCGTACTCGGTGGAGTTGGAGTTGGAATTGCCTATCCGACGAATTGAAGGCGCCCAACGAGATCTTATCTTTTGTAGTGTTTTCATCTATATTTGCATTTATCCGGAATGAAGACTAAAACAATGTGAAATAGACCAGATGAGAAAAACGCAAACTCGGGCTTGGTCTATAAGGGGTTAAGATGATTTATCTTCATTAAATTGTTGGTAATTTTTGTCCCCCGTGAATAGTCGGGTCAAATTACGGTTTGACCTGAAAAAAAAAAAAATTGCAACAAAAGGTTTTATGGCATCAAAACACGCAGAAAAATCAGGAAGACTCGCTGTAATAAAATTCACCGGAATTCACTCAAAACTTGAACCCTAAACCCCCAACAAACTTAAAAAAAAAAAAAAAAACCCAAAATTTCTAAAAAAAACACGATATAAAACCCGAACGACTCAGAGGACAATTTTCGTAATGATCATAAAAGAAAAGAATAATATACTGAATCATCTTTCGTTAGGGGCCCCGCGGTGTGATACCAATACATCGATTGACTAACACACACACACAAGGCTGCGACAAGACTTTCAAACAGCGTACACACTTGAGCGGACGCAAATTACAGCTCAAATCAGCTTCACTTACAAGGGGAGGCTCAGAAGTCGCCGCCTCCCATTTTGAAAACAATTGCACGAAAATGTAGCTAAAGTAAAACTATTAGACCCGTGTTTCTCACTTTTTGCCAATGGGCCTTCCTAAAGCGCCAGGAATTTTTTGAAAGTTGCCGAAATTCACGTAAAACCCCGAGCGGAGAGCGTTCCGCATATTTATGTGAATTTCCACAACTTTCAAAAAATTCCTGACGCTTTAGGAAGGCCCATTGGCAAAAAGTGAGAAACACGGGTCTAAAAGTTTTACTTTAGCTACATTTTCGTGCAATTGTTTTCGGAATCGGAGGCGGCGACTTCTGAGCCTCCCCTTGTTAGCTCACCTCGACGTGTTCTCCACCAAAACTAATTCCTCGATCGCGGCCTGGGTGCTTACTGCTCGCGCCGTGTTTCCGACTTTCCGAGGATCCTCGATTTCCGCGCGGTGTTTCCTGGATTAAAGCCAACGTTGCCAATTGATCAAAAATAAATGCGCCTGCGTAGCATTGAACAATATACCAGCACTGGTTGTGAGAAAAAAAAATTCTAGCTAACAAACCAAAGCGGGTAGTTATTTAGTCCCCGAAAAAAATTATAATATTTCTGAACGGAAATTCTGGTTGAAAAGACTAAATTGTAGTCACCCAAGTCACCAAAACTTAGCCCTACTTGAAATCACCAAAGACGGTTTTTAAAATAGCAAAATTTCCTAGTCAATGTTTATTTTTTTTTTTTTTTTGTTACCAGCAATAACCAGAATTTCTTGTTGTTTCTAGAATAATTTTGGAGCATTTCGAGTGGAATTTCTATCAAGGAAAACTTCTTGCTTTTTCAACCAACATTTCTGGTCAGAAATATTGTAATTTTTTCTCGGGAACTCGTTCATCATTAATTGCAATGCCGTCTCCGAAAAACACAATGCTCCATCAAGACGATGGATTGAAACATTGGGACATGAAAATTTGTCGTTTCTCTCTGCTTGAAAAACATCTTGAAGTAGGCATTTACTTGCGAAAACATCGTTATTCGACTCATCCTAAGCTCTAAAATGAATCAAACAACGATGTTTTTGCAAAAAAATGTCAACTTCAAGATGTTTTTAGAGCAGAAAAATTACAATTTTTCATGTTTCAATTCTACACACTTTGAAGAAATTTGCTATTCTAATGTTCATTATCTTAATTTGTATCCGTTAAGCTGCGTCCGAGAAATTTAATGTTTCGATCTACTGTAGGCCGCCCAGCCAGTGGCGCGGCGTAGCGTGCAATGTGGCAACGTTGTACAGTGTCCATTTAAACTCATGCAAAAGATCGAATGCGAGGGTGTTCACCGAACACCCTACAGTTCGATATTTTTCATGGCTTTAAATGGGCGAACTACAACGTTGCCGAATTGCACACTACGCCACTGCGCCCAGCGATAAATCTGGCATCTCCAATAAACGTTGTCCGCATTCGGCCAACTTTCGAAAATCCATTGAACCTCCGCACCTGAACTTGGAACCATTTCCCTTGTTGCGGTCGCGGGTCGCCTGATGCCTCATTGCCTTGCTCTCGGTGTTCAACTCTTCAATGACTCAAGGCAATTTGCGAATTAATTCCGCTACAATTTCATCGAGATCCGATCGAATCCGAATCGTTTAAACCTCCGCCGCGCCGCGGCCGTTTCCGCTCATATAGGCTTCGATACTTAAGCCCTCTAGTTTCAAACGGGCCTATACAGGGTGTTGAAAAACTGTTCCCGAATATTTCAGGAGCGGCTTCTACAGGTCAAAATAAGACTTTTTTTACCTATAAACATGGGTCTGAAGTCGCAGTCTTTTCGAGTTACAGTGTTGCAAAGTTTCCGAAAAACAAATTGAAAAATTGTCATAACTCCCTCGTGAATTTTTCTTAATGCTCGTGAATAGGTATACTCTGGTGTAGGTTTAGGCGTTCTTGCCCATTTTGGCCGTGAAAAATGCTGTATGCAAAAATTTGAGGGGGGTTATGGGGGTTTTCTTGATTTTTCTCACTTTTTTTTTCTCACCAAATTATGTGAAAACATGCTTTCGGATTCATTGAACCCAAAAACAATTAGCATTACTCAAAATTTCGTAAAAAAATTATGCATTTTTAGTCCTTACAAGTTTTTCCAATTCGTTAACCATTTCCGAGAAAATCGTCCCTGAAGTTGGAGAAGTCGGCGAAGAATTGACAGAATCAAAGAAAAGGCGATTATTGGCTGACCTCTGCAACTTCAGGGACGATTTCCTCGGAAAGGGTTTACGAATTGGAAAAACTTGTAAGGACTAAAAATGCATCCTTTTTTACGAACTTTTGATTAATGCTAATCGTTTTTGGGTTCAATGAATCCAAAAGCATGTTTTCACATAATTTGGCCAAAAAAAGTGTGAAAAATCAAGAAAAACCCCCATAACCCCCCTCAAATTTTTGCATACAGCAATTTCACGGCCAAAATGGGCAAGAACGCCTAAACCTACACCAGAGTACCTATTTACGAGCATTAAGAAAAATTCACGAGGGCGTTATGACAATTTTTCAATTTGTTTTTCGGAAACTTTGCAACACTGTAACTCGAAAAGACTGCAATTTCGGACCCATGTTTATGGGGAAAAAAAGTCTTTTGAACAAGTCTTTTGACTTGTAGAATCCGCCCCTGAAATATTCGGGAACAGTTTTTCAACACCCTGTATTGTTCGTTACAGAAGTGTATTATGGCGGAACTCATCGATAATCTTTGAAGAGTTTCCAATTTTCATTCCCACAAATCAAAATGAACTAGCCTGTGACTTTGACTTTTTGTGTTCAAAAAGCCATGGGCGGAAATAGGGGGATGGGGGCCACCCCCCCCTCCGGTCAGAAAATTTTGGAAACAAGAAACATTTAGCAATTGGGCTTTGTGATTTGGCACACATCCCAAAATTTCGGCTCTCTTGGAGAACTCACGGAGCAAAAGCCAATAGGTTGAGTACCAGTTTGTATGTTCTCCCCTCGAGGAGTAAAAAGGGGGGGGGGGCTTCAAAAAAAGGCACGCAACACACTTTTTCAGGAGGCGTAGCGATTGATTTAAAACAAGAAACTTGATTGGTTGTCTGGAGCTGCGGCTGTTAAAATGAATCCGAAGTTCTGATAGCTTTGTTTTTTTCTATTTATTTTTTCATACTTGCTTCATACAATATGTACACTTGAAAAATGGAACGGAGGTCGGAGGACTTTGAGATGATGTGACTGCTTTTTCATCATACAATGGGGATCTTGCAAACTTTTGCTGTGAGCAAAGGGATGCTTCAAATCTGATGTAATAACCAGCGAAAATCACGAAAACCACATTAAAAAATACTAAAATTCAGTAAGAAACTCACATAACTGCTACAGAGGCAAGTTCGTAATGGCAGTTCAAAGCAGGTATCATGGGAGATTCCTGCCTATTACGTCACTATCTCTACAGAAATACAGAGATATGTCTCAATTTAGATAGGAATCTCCCATGATACTTGCGTCTCTCCGCCATTAAGCCCGATTTTGAGAGTGAATTTCGTGATTTTTTAGGGTGCTCGTCGTCACTTTTACAGGTTTTTATGCAAGAATTAACACTTCTATCCCCTGTAGCAAAAGTTTGCAAGAGCCCCATTGGTAGATTTTCAGGGGTTTCTTTTTTTCGCAAATTAGATTCACGTGAGTGATGAAGTATACCGTATTACTGTATAAAGGGCATTTGAATAAGGGAAGAGGGGGGGGGGGAATCGACGAGTTTTTGAACCGAGGAAGAGCGCGCGTCTCTGCAGTCTTGCGAATCAAGTGTGCATGCAGCGAATTTGATTAACATGAATCGCCTGCACTTTTTAGTGACGCAACATTCAACATTTACTCACGCGCGTCGGAAAAGTTATCGCATCAACTAACTTCGTTATACCTACCCACCATCAGATCGCAGGCATTTTCGCTTGTCATGCAAGGGCAATGGGCATGCCTTGCTCTTTGCGCCTCCTCCGGTGCCAGCTCGCGAAATTCGATTTATCGATGTTTGCTTTACTTAAACGGATAGAAAAAAAATCGATTCTTTGGGGGCTTCCATTGAATCCCTAAGAAATCGATACTGTACTAAGGGTTCAAATGGGAGAAAAACTCAAGATCGATTGTTCACGAGCGGCTACTGGCTTCATCCTCACACTTGACTCGTGAATTGCGATGTATCGATATCTCCTCCGTATAACTCTGTGGTAAAGAATCAATACTTATAGGAGGGTTCAATATTGAAACATCGATTAGATCGATACTTTTGCATGGGTTCATAAGGACGAGAGAAAATACATCAACAATTGTTCTCGAGCTGCCACTGACCTCAATCCTCACAGTCGTAAGAATCGTGAGAATGTGAAGAATCGATACCTCCTACATATAATTCTGTGGTACAACCGATACTTATAGGAGGTTCAAATGGTTCAATATTGAAACACCGAAAAATTCGATCTTTTGCATGGGTTTATATGGGCGGGAGAAAAAATATCAACAATCTCTCGCGAGCCGCCGTTGACCTCATCCTCACAGTGAAACTCGCTACTCGTGAATGAGGCGTTGCACACTTTTGCTACAAGCTATTTAATTATTGGTTCTGGTGTAAAAACCTCCAAAAATGACCATGGCAATACTAAAAACTTCCGAAATCCACTCCTAAACTCAATAAACGCTATTATTTGCTCGAGTATAAAGGTGGCATATAGGGCAGTAATAATGGGAGATTCCTATCTTAATCTCGTCACTCTCTTTATGCAGACAAGGATGATTCACAGAGTAATTAATTAGTCGTCAGAGTAGTGATCGACATCCGATAAATGGTACCGTGACATCTAGTGACACCGGTGTCAAATGACAATCGTCTTTATTGGTTACTTCTTCATGGAGTTACAGTATTGTTAGATGGAAATCTCCCATTATTACTGCCCTCAGCCACTATTACGCTCGCGGAAATAAAATCGTTTATTGAATTTAGAAGAGGTTTTCGGAAGTTTTTAGTGATGTCATCGTTATTTTTCGAGGTTTTTACACCAGAATCGACTATTAAATTGCTAGTAGCAAAAGTGTGCAACAGCCCCATTGCGATGGATCAATACATCGTCCATCTAACTCGGTGGTAAAGAGTCGATACTTAGAAGGTTCAACATCAAAGCACCAGTTAATCGATACTTTCGCTAGGGTTCATACAGACGGGAGGAAAAGGATGATAATCGATTAATTGTTAACGAGCCGCCACTGCATATCCAGGTCCCATCAGAAGCGCACGCACAACCATCTGCAAAGCACTGACAGATCCAGGAATATATCCTTCTTTCTCTTCTCCCAAGAATGCGTATTCAGTGGCGTGGCGTGCAATTTGGCAACGCTGTAATGTGTCCTTTAAACCAATGTAAAAGGTCGAATGCAAATGTGTTCACCGAACACCCAATAGTTCGATCATTTTCATGGGTTTAAATGGACGCATTACAACGTTGCCAAATTGCACGCTACGCCACTGTAGAAAAGGACAGATTAGGGGCAGTCACGTGGTTTTCGCCCCCTCTTCTATCCTTTGCTAACACATACATTCTAATGGTATAAGAGAGAGAAGGACAATAACTTGGATCCAACAGTGCTGCAAAGAGAACGGAAGGGGTGGACTGGACATTTCTTCTTGACCTTCTTCTATTAGAAAACGGAGGAACTGGAGGAACTGGAGGATGATTCCTCCACAATTTCCTTTTAACTCCAGATTGAGGCGTTGGGTTCAACAACGACTCATCTCCCATTAAAAAATACGTTAGAGAAGTGTCGTTGTTGCAGCCGCCCACGACGTCTCCATTATAGTCAGTCAAGGTCAAGAGATGATCAGTGAATTGAATTGCGAAGATCTCCAGCAATAATGCCACGGGCGCTGTAGTTCCGCAAGTTTCAGGTGTAATGAACGGTGACAGCTCGTGAAATGTGGCGACATTGTTCGTTCTCCATTTGATTCTGCGTAAAACAATCAAATCGAATCGAACTTGTAGCAGCGCTTCATCAACAATCGATTGTTGTACTCACATAGATGCAAATAGAGAGTATACATTGTTGTCAAATTGCACGAGACCGCTGATGAAATAAGACAGTTGCGGTTTCCTCCCCTTATTATCTATAGGTAAACAATTTTTGGGAGCCGTGCTCCCTAAAGAGCTGCAAACACAATGGGGCAGTTGCAAGGGTCTAAAATGTTGAGTTCTTTATTAAGAAAATGAAAGTACTAGATGAGCTGAGAACAAAGATGCCTTTGGTTTCTCCTCAAGTCCCATTGTTCCGGAGATGAGATTTGGACCCGTAATACATTGTTTTAAATGGGAATTCTGCGTAGTGACGTCACTAGGTACACACACGATTTTATACAACTTTACACGTCTGTATCTCCGAAACCGGGACACTTATGAAAAAACCAAAGGCACCATTGTTCTCAGCTCATCAAGTACTATCATTTTCTTTATAAAAAACACAACATTTCAGACCCTTGCAACTGCCCCATTACTTGAAACCGAATCTTTGAAATCAAGCTCTGTTGGTGCAATAAGAGCCTTTGGATTCAGTATTTGAATGATAAATTGTAACTCATTTTAGCATTCCCACAGTTTTCTGTCGAGCAGAACATAAAATTCAGATCTACCATGGATCCGGCTCCCAAGCCCTGCTTTCAGCTCCTTTTTCGCCAGTAATTAAAAGAGATTTTGCAGATAAGCTATCCTTATAAGAAATCTTGGGACATACATTTCAACGATTCTTTCATCCCAGTGTCAAAGATATACAGTAAAAATTAACCGAAAGGTTTTTTCTCTTTCTTTTTCTTTTCTTTTTTTTCTATCCTAAGACTGGTGGTCCGGTAAAAACAAAGTACGCAAATACACATTGAAAAGGTTATGAAAATCCAAAAGAGCGCGAGGCATTAAAAATGAAGTTTAATTTGCCTATTGGCGAGTCCTAGAAGTCGCCTACGGCCTTTGGAATGGCTTGATCTTATGGATGTGGACGTTGAGGGTATTCATTTAACTAGTTGAATCCTGCCCGAGTTGGATTCCGCAAAACCTGCTTGGCCGTATGTATACAGGGTGGCGCAAAAGTCTTGATACACTTGAATAACTGCTGAACGGCTGCAGATAAAAATACAAAAATTCGGGGGTTGTTTATAATTTTATAAAAACTTATTTTTGACGTATCAAATATTTCCGGGAGGCGCTCGAAAGGGGAGGTTTTGCCCCCTATAACTCAATATTTTCAAATTGCAACAATAATCATGTGATTCGTCGTTTAAAAAAGGCACACAAAACTGAGGATTCAGACGCAAACCGCAGGCCGATATCGTTTTTCAATTTTGATACATCGAACTTCGAAGGTTAGTTATGTAGTTCAATTTCGACCCATTTCCAAAAAATGAAAACTTCATTTTTAAAAAACCAGAAGTCTAAAATACTTTAAAAACAAGTATGCTTTTCATAAAAAATACGAGTTTGAAGTAAACTTGGTCAAAATTTGGTTTTAGGAGCCCTTCAAAAATTCTAAAAATTCCAACAATTTCGCTTCTCAAGAGGACTATCTCAAAAACTGCAAGGAACGACCCTTCAGAAGGGGCGAAACCAGACCAGCCGTTCCATGCATATCTCATGGCATTTTTCTATTCACCGATGATTCCACCGGTTGAGGAACGATTACATAGTTCAGTTCAGTGTATGACTGCACTCTGCACGAAAATAATCTGATCTGTAATATTTTCTCAATAGGTGCAATCACCGTTTAATTATTAAAAAATCCGCAAGTTTTTTTAAAGTCATCGACGACTCCACCTGTTGAGAAAAGATTACAGATGCGAGTATTTTAGCACAGAATAATACAATCAGAAAACCCCCGAAATTTTGGATACTTAAAAAAGAAGTTGGTACCTACTAAGTCACTAACATACCCGAGTTTCGTACTCGTATTTTTATCAGCGGCCGGTTCAAAAGTTATTCAGGGGTATCCGGTTATAAGACTTTTCGTCTTGTTTTTTTCGTCCTCTTTTTTTTTTTGGTCCTTTTTTTATTCGTCCACGACATTTAGTCCTTGATAATTCGTCCTATTAATTTTCGTCCCGTGGAACATTTGGTCGACTCATTATTTTCGTCCTCTACTGTAACGTCTATGAGTTTTAACAGACTTTTGCGCCACCCTGTATATTGTCCAACACCACTCGCGGTGAATCTCCTCTCCTCCACTCAGACTCACCATTAGACAAAATATAGTTAATCGTCACATCTTGTTCAAGACGAGAATCCAGTATGTTCTATTAACTGATTTAAAACAAAGGTCGCTTTAAAAAGAGATTTTTTCCCCCTCCGTAAGTATATGTGAAACTCAGCATTCTCAACGGTCAACGACACGCGAAGCTTCCCCCGTGTTTATAAATGTAGGTACTTACTTCTGTTATTACTCACTCACTAAAAGGAATCCTCCTGATTTAACTCATTTAATTATTTTATCGCACTGTACACATGTTTTGTATCGTTACGTTTCAGTTAAAACTTTAAGCTTGAAAGCTCTCATCGCTCGAGGTTACTGGTCCAAGTTCAATCGTCGAATAATACCCTGAATTTTTCTTCCAAACTCTAAGGGCAGCCCCCACCCCAGAAAATTTGATCTTGAAAAAAAAAAAAAAAAATCCGTAATCATTTAATAAGGAAAAAATATTGTAACACGCAAAACGAAATAACAAACACTGTTAATAGGCATGAAGTACTTTTATTTTTGATAACCATCCGGAGTACATCGAGAGGAAATCCGTTCAGAAAAACCTTCATATTTTCAATTTTGTGTTCAAACAATGTTATTATTATTTGAATTTACGATTGGGAAAAAAATAAATTGTAAAGGTTAGTTTTTTTTCTAATTAGATCAGTTGCTTGCTTTTTGTTTTTTTTTTGTTTTTTTTTTTTTTTTTTTTTTTTTTTTTTTTTGGCAAAGGAACATAAAATGACGTTTTGCACGCGTGTTTACGTTCTTATCATTTGCGAGGTGGCGACAGCCTAAAATCTTGTGTTATAGCGGCTAAATTGGCAAAAGTTCCTGCGGGGGGGGCGCACCCGCAGTTCGCACCCCCTCCCGCCAGTAGGGTTTCCAACCTTGCCCCCCCCCTAGAAAATTTTTCTAGCTACACCCATGTTTGGGGCAAGTTACTAGCTCAAAGAGCGCTGATCACTTTACACCGATACAATGGCTTCAAAGCGACAGCTTTTTCTTGCATCTCCCAGTAATTTCTCTTCCAGCGGATGTTTGAGCGTCAAATTAGCAGTTTTTGCTCCTCCGAAATTTCTGACGCAAAAGCAAATCTACATACCAGCTACGAACACATCAGACACATTTATCTGTATACTACTGCTCGAATGCTCATATACAGCGCGGTAACTTGCAAGAAGTGATTTATGATTGAGAAAATAGAAAAACACATTATCTCGGCAAGCATATACATACGAGTTTTACGCGAACCCAGAACATGAGACATATTCTGCGATTGGAACTTTTCAAACACAGAAAAAATTTGAAATCACCCGCTGTGAAATATGCCTATTTAGTGTGAACACGGTCGCACTATAGTCGGAGATGAAAAAACACTGGCCAAAATAATCAGTGAAAAAAAGTAAAGAAAAATCACCGAATTTTGCTTTTAAAGCTTCATTTGAAACTTTCCAGTATGTCATTTCCTGGTTTAAAACATAAAGTGTTACTTGTTTAACACATCTTCTGTGAGTAAAATAGGTCTTGAAAGTTGATATAAATGCAGAGCTGCCGTTTTGCGTATAATTAATGTCATTTTTCAATTCACCGATGATTTCGCCGGTTGAGAGAAGTTTACAAAGATCAGTTTAATGTACGACTGTACAATTAATGAAAATACTAGCGTATGTAATATTCTCTCAACTGGTGGAGTGGTCGATGACTTTAAAAAACTTGCAGATATTTTAATAATTAAACAGCGATTACACCGATGAAGAAAAGATTACAGGTGCGAGTCTTTTTGTGCAGTACAGTCATGCACAGAAACGAACGTTGTAATCTTTTCTCAACCGGTGAAATCATCGGTGAATTGAAAAATACCAATTATACGCAAAACGGCAGCGCAGTATAAATGATAAATTGATGAGAAATTCACGTTCGGATTTTTGGCTCTTTTTAGACGATTTCAGGCCAAAGTGCGTCGTATATATATACAGTGCGACATCTTGTCACAAACGCTGAACGACTAATTCATACCGAACGGTCTTAATTTCGGAAAATATTTTAACGGCTAACCAAAAATAGTTTTAAACGACTAAGCAATCTTTTTTCATTTGAAAATTTTCATAAAACGGCAATTCATTTGCATTTTTTAAGACTTTTAAAAAAGAGTTCAATGTTTTTGTTACAGGAGCATAGGAGCCGAGCGATCCATTGAAAGTCAATTTGTGACATCACACATTGGACCAAAACACACATTTTTCCAGGAAAAAGTTGTAGTGTTTTTACTTTTAAAAACGTTTCAGTGTTAATGCTTTTTGCAGAAACATGTTCTTCAATTTATTTTATGCTCTAATATGAATGTTTTCACACATTTTCAAGTAATCTCGCTGATTCAAGTCACTGGCGGATCCAAGTAATGGGTCTGTTGCAAACTTTTGCTACAACGATTTAGAGTGTATAGTATAATGTAAAATCACCTGAAAAGTCCATTGGTGGCATCAGAAAGTCATGAAATGCAATAATAAACTCACAAGAGGCGTTGAATGAAATCCCAGATGGCGGAGAAATATCGAGCAATCTGTATGATGCACGCACCGTGAACGAACATCCAAGAATGGCCAA
Organism: Trialeurodes vaporariorum; assembly: GCA_011764245.1. Classification (NCBI taxonomy): domain Eukaryota; kingdom Metazoa; phylum Arthropoda; class Insecta; order Hemiptera; family Aleyrodidae; genus Trialeurodes; species Trialeurodes vaporariorum. The sequence continues at coordinate 51,905,270 of VMOF01000388.1, read as the reverse complement.
CTTTGACAACCTCAATGGAGGTAGAGGTGATGTGTTTGTTTACATTGTGATTGGTTGTGATCGATATTGTGAGGTTGGCTATCCTTGGATGTTCGTGGTGCATGCATACAAGTTGCGTATTTTTCCGCCATCTTGGATTTCATTAAACGCCTCTTGTGAGTTTATTATTGCATTTCATGACTTTCTGATACCAACAATGGACTTTTCAGGCGATTTTACATTAGATTCAACTATCTTAATCGTTGTAGCAAACGTTTGCAACAGACCCATTGCCCTTCTCTCTCTTTTCCCCATTAGAACGCATGTGTTAGAAAAGGATGGAAGAAGGGGCGAAAATCACGCCACTGCCCCTGATCTGTCCTTTTCGAACACACGCATTCAAATGAGGAAAGATAGAGAAAGGATAAATCTCTGAATCCGTTTGTGATTCAAGTTCAAAAACTTGATTTTTTTATTCGTAAAATTATGTCCAAGAAATTTTATGTATTTAACTACTATGCGCGCGTCATCTCTAATTACCCATCATGCATTAGATAGAATTTCTTGGTGCAACGAAACTTCGTCCGAGTCACGAACAGGCGATTTGAGTTAATCTCCGAATTAAGTTAGTGTTTCAAATAAAGCAAAATATATTTAAATTTTAAAGTGTGGGCACAGAATAATACAATCAGAACGGAAACTCCCATAAGAGCCAATGGAAGCAAGTTTGGAATTTAACGGCACCAATAGGCAACGCTGTGGTCCTATTTCCCAACATGGCGGACGTGTGTGATTTGTGTTGAAACTCATTTATTTCTGTGAATTCTGAAGGAATCTTAAGTTTCCAGCCTCACTTTTATTCTATTGGCATTTCAGAATGAAAATTTCGTACGGATCATGCCCTATATTTTTTTTTTTCGCAAGCGAATCCAGATGCGTAAGCATCCTATATCCCAACATGGCGGACGCGAAATGAATTTGCTTCAAAATCCGATAGAGTTTCCGTTCTGATTGTATTATTCTGTGGTGTGGGTCTTTCATTGAAACCGAGCTAAGTGATTCCGTAGGAAAACAGACCCTTATTGTGATCTTTCTTGTCAAAATGAGATGAGATTTTGACCCAAAATACATTGTTTTAAATGAGAATTCCGCGTAGTGACGTCATACTACGCACACGGTTTTTAACAACTTTACACTTTGTATGTAATGTGTATCTCCAAATGAGAGTTCCGCGAAATTAAATGAGAATTCCGCTTAGTGACGTCATACTACGCACACAGTTTTTAACAACTTTACACTATGTGTAATGTGTATCTCCAAAACTGGGACACTTAGGAAAAAACCAAATGCACCATTGTTCTCAGCTTAACAAGTACCATAATTTTCTTTATAAAAAACACACAATTTCAGATCCTTGCAACTGCCCCGGCCATTCTTGAGGGCCGAAACTTTTTTGTTTGATAGTACATGGAATTAACGGAAAAGAAAGATGATATGAGCGTATTATATGTATAGTTCGATGCGGGTGGTGAGTCCTTCGTCCTCTCAAGCAATCTCACAGATCTTTCGAGAGTATTTTCGAGAAGATTAACGATTGCAAAACCGCAGGCAGAGAAATATTGATCCTAGTAATTTTCCATATGCGCATGAATTGTGCAATAAACACACCAAACATGTGTTATCGGCAGATTACACCTGACTCATCACAGCCATTGGGCGATAGACAGACGAGGAGGAAACAACGAAAAATTGTAAAAACGGAAAACGAAGCTTAATAGTGGCACAAATTTGCGAATCTGAGCGGCGGTGAACAAAAAACAGAAAACACGTGATGACATTAATTATCAACTCGCGCTAGTGTTTTGCTCCGAGGACATCATTGTTTCAACAATGGAAGTGTTTTTTTAAGTTTGATGAATGTTCAAATAATACAAAGACATGCTTATCAATATTAGAGCACGCGCATAATACGTTATCAAACAATTTTTTAGGAGCCGAGCTATTTAGCATTTGAGTAAAACACTCAAACAATAGAATGGTTGCATCTAATTCTCCTTCCCCAAAATTTGTTTCACGTGGAGTTATTTACACAGATACGGATGTGTACCTACGCAAACAGAATTTATTGTTTTCTCATTTTACGAGAATAATAATCACGTCTTAATTTTATCAAAAATTTTAACAGCAAAAAAATGTAAATCCTCTGCACTTGGAGAGATTCGCTTAAGATGATTCCAGGGTCGTTTAGACAGTACGTCCCGCTGCTCAAAAAATCAGCAGTTTTTGGCTAAAGCTTGTGAATAAAGGAACGCAAAAAACACAAATTTGAGGAATGTTTGGCACCTCCGAGCATATCTTCAGGAGATTACCCCATAGAGATTTTAAGCTAAAACACAGAACTAACCTAAAACAAGAAGTTTGTTTCAGCAATATTTTCTGGTGGCGTATACCGTGGGGCAACTCAAAAAATGGGAGGGGGGGGGGAGTTACCACGGTTGGGCACATCAAATAATTTTAGGGTTTTCGACAGGGGAATAGCAAATGCACTGACACATAACCCAACGCAGGAAACAGGTAGGATGAGTGTGGTGGACACAGTAGTTGAAGACCACTGGCAGTTCGGGAAACGTAAAGACACTTATGATATATCTGCAAAGCAGGTCCGCTACGATGATATACTTCATAGACCAGTGCAGAGGTGGTTGGTGCAATTTAGAAACAATGTTCTTCCTCCATTTAAAACTACATACAGAAAAAAAAACTAGAAAAACAGCTTTGGCAGCGATGACCAAACCTTTGTGCTAGGACTGCTAGGTCGTCTAAGGTTGAGCCAACCAAATCTTTGTAGCAGAGATAGCAGCTTTGAAAAATGGCATTCATTGTATTTTATTTTTTGCTTCTTGAATGGGGCTCTTGCAAACTTTTGCTACAACCTAATAAATAGTACAATCTTATGTTCTTCTGTGAAGACCAGCAAAAATCACGAAAATCACACTAAGAAAGTAAAATTCAGTAATTAACTCACAAAACTGCTTTAACGGCAATTTGGTAATGGCGGTTCGACGCAGGTATCAAGGGAGATTCCTGTCTATTACGTCACTTTCTCTACGGAAACACAGAGATATGTCTCAATTTAGATAAGAATCTCCCATGATACATGCGTCTCTCCGCCATTAAGCCCGATTCTGTGAGTGAATTTCGTGATTTTTTAGTACGTACTACTCATCGTCATTTTTACAGGTTTACATGCAAGAATCAACTCTTCAATCCCCTACAGCAAAAGTTTGCAAGAGCCCCATTTTCTGATGCATGAGCCAAAATGTCTCTACGCCAGTTTGCCCCCCCCCCCCCCCATGACGCTATACTTTCCCAAGTTCAATAAATATCGTACTTGCGATCCAGTGTGCGAGCCGGCCCGTAGCCGCTGCGGCTGTACAGACTCTACACTACACCTGACATACGTATCCTTGAAAAGTGCGAAACAATCGCGTTTTGTCATACCTGCACAATTTCGTCATTAGGTATGTCAAACGACGAGTTAGCGCAGCGTAGGACGCATCTGAAGAGTATGAAGAGCCCGCAAAATGAAACGACGCAGACTCACTTCCAATGAAACTATTTCGCCAACAATACCGACGCACTATGGACAGAGATCGGAAAAAAATGGTCAAAATCCGGTGAAAAAGAGTCATAAAAAAAGCATCATTTTCGACCTTTTAAGCTACATTTAAAACTTTCCGTTGACATATTTTGTAAGGTCAACTTACTTGATAGCAGTGTTCCCTGTGGTTAAAATAAAATTGGTCTTAAAAGTTAATAAATAAGAAATTGATGAGAAACTTATTTTTTGATTTTTGGCCACTTCATTACGATCTCGGACCAATGTGTGACGGCAGCCGTTATGGAGAGGGGAGGGATTCGTCTTTCTTGATTGCATTTATCTCATCCAGAACCACGCAACTCTTTCGCGGATTTAATTCAGGGAAAATTGCATATTTTTCTTAAAGTTCACAAAGAACAGCTTCCCTCGCATAGAAAAAAACAGAAGGGGGGAAAAAAACGCTTTGGTGAAGCTCACGCATTTTGAGTATCAGGTTAACGAATTCCGTCAAGTAGCGGTGCACGCATCTGAAATGCATCAAAATGCATTGATGAGTGGTTGGTTAGCAACGAGTCGCGCAACCCTTTGCAAAACCACCGCTCACCAATCCGTTTTGATGCATTTCGGAAGCAAGCACCGCTACTTGTCAGAACCCGTCAACCCGATATTCAAAATACCGTTTGAAATGATGATTTTACGAGGGAAATTCCGCTTCACCAATGATTCTAATGAGATAAAATGACCCATACCCATACAGTTAATCAATGGCAGAGTTTGCGTGTTTTTCCCCGGACACAAAAAGTCGTCTGGTGTTGTTTTTGAGCACCGCAAGCACAAATTATAGAGCCCAAAAACGACACCAAACGATTTTTAGTGACAGCGGAAACATCCGAAAATATGCCATAAAGTCGCTGAAAAAGCCATGTTATCACCTCAGAATCATTGAGAAGGCGTCATTTCTATCAGAATATGATGATTGCAAAAAATATTTTTATTTTTTAAGCAAAACAGCAAAAAAAAAACAATGGCATCATGATAGTCAACACACGTGTTTGAAAACCAGTGAGTGTTGAGCAATGAAACTCAAGGAACTGACAAAATTGAAAACACGAGAGAGTAATAGTTAGCGACAAAATTATTGAGAATTTTCTGAGGAGTTATACAACTTCAACTGATTTGTGAAAATAATATAAAACAAGCAGAGGTTGTTTTCATCCGATTTCGACTCGCGACTCTCTCTGTTTTCATTTGCACTCGACGCATCGGTAGTTAGTTGATGCACCTTCCACTTCGACAGTTTCGGAGCGAAGATCGGAGATCCTCAACTCCAAATCCGTACGTCTGCTTCATCACTGCTCGAAAGGAGTTAGGCATAATTAGGCCAATTATCCAGCTGCAAGCACTGTGCAAACTGTAAGGAAGACGGCACGGCGCACGGTGGGGCAATTGAGGCGGCAATTTGAGGGCGGGTTGATGAACAATGGGGCTTCTGCACATACTTTTGCTATAAGCGATTTAATAGTCGATTCTAGAGTAAAAACCTTCAAAAATAACGATGGCACCACTAAAAACTTAATTCCGAAATCCACTCCTCAACTCAATAAATGATTTTATTTGCGCGAGCGTAATGGTGGCTGAGGGCAGCAATAATGCGAGATTCCCAACTAACAATACTTTATCTCCATCAAAAAGTGACCAATAAGAGACGACTTACATTTGACATCGGTGTCACTAGATGTCACCTCACCACCATTCATCGGATGTGGATCTCTACTCTGATGGCTATAATTACTCTGTGAATCATCCTTGTCAGCATAGAGAGAGTGACGAAATTAAGATAGGAATCTACCATTACGCCCTCGTAAATAAAAGCGTTTATTGAGTTTAGGAGTAGATTTCGGAAGATTTTAGTGTTGCCATCGTTAGTTTTGGAGGTTTTTACACCAGAATTGACTAATAAATCGCTTATAGCAATAGTGTGCAACAGCCTGGGTACGAGAAAGGCACCTGTGCAATACAGTGTTTCATTATTTCCTCAGTATATTTTTGCTTTCCAAGGAAAGCAAATACTTATATCTCGCTGACAATTTTTCTGAGAATTATTCACAATTTATGGGTGTTTTTAGTGCAATCTCCAAGAAAAATTAAGTCTTTGTATTATTTAAAATAAATAAAGAAGGAAATGAGATAATGAAACACTGCAATGATTCAAGTAAGAAGTGCCCTTCTCGCACCCAAGTCCTTAAATAATTACCCTCAATTATCCTCAAATATCCGGGAAAAGGGCCCATAAAGCAAGAGGTGCGCTCTTCAAACGAAAGTCTCTATTCTATTACGAGGCTAATTTCTCAGAAAGAGCACACCCGTTGTTTCAAGGGCCCTTTCTCCGGAAACGGCCTCAATTAATCCTTTCAATACCACGCCGGAGTCTAAAGGTATTCGTTTCCGCGACTAGCGATCTACATCACATAAAGTCAGGTTTTTATTCACATTGAGTGTGACTCGCCAAAATGTTAACTTTTGATATAGTTAAATTATGACAAAGAACAGATTACTGATCAGAGTATTTTCGGGAATTGATTATTACAGTCATACACTAAACTGAAGTGTGTAATCTTTTCTTAACCGGTGGAATCATCAATGAATTGAAAAATGTCATTGATTATTCGCAAAACGGCAGCTTTGCATTACATTACAGTCATACACTGATCTGATTAACCCTTTAAGGACCAGGTTAGTTCAAGAGAACACCACTCCTCCGTTTCTACAGGGAAGGTAGTTAACTGTTCGTACTTGATGGAGTTGGAATTGCCTATACGAAGAAGTGAAGGCGCCCGACGAGACCTTATCTGTCCTAGTGTTTTCATCTATATTAGCGTTTGTCCGGAATGAATACTGAATCAACGTGAAATAGACTAAAGGTGAACAACGAGTATACTCGGGCTTGGTCCATAAGGGGTTAACTGTGTCCTTAATCTTTTATAAACCGATGGAAACATCGGTGAATAGAAAAATGTCATCAAATACACATGGAACGCCAGCTCTGCTTAAATCAGTGCGAAATCATTCATTTTAGAGCTTGAAATGAGTGAAAGAACACGATTTAGCAAAAACAACAACTTTCCATCAGTGGCGTAGCGTGCATTCGGCGACGTTGTATTTTGTCTTACATCGATCTGAAAGTTTTGGCTGATCTCCACTTGAAATCTGATTTGAAGCTGTAATGACTTTCTTAATAAGCTATATGTAAAGCGATTTAAACCAATGTAAACAGATCGAATTCGAGGATGTTCACCGAACACCCAAAAATTCGATATTTTGAATGGGTTTTAAATAGAGAAAATACAGTGTTGCTAAGTTGCACGCTACGCCACTGCTTTCCATGTCCAGAAAAATTCATGTTTCAAATCCACTGGGCGGTGGTCTCAAATCTCGATAGGATATTCTTACAAAGTCTTCGTTCGTGCAACGAACTCGTAACTTTCATCGGAAGTCATTAGGGGGTCCCGGTTCTAAAAGCCCGAGCTTCCAGCTTGCGCAAAAATACGCTTGCTTGGGAAGAGGAAGATCTTAATTAGAATAAGGGGAAAAATTAAAGAACATTTTCCGTTTGATTTTACATTACTCGCGAGAGAGCGCGGATCTTCATTCGATTGAAGCATTCTCCGAAGAGGAGCGTAAGTATATATAAAACATCAGAGTATAAGCTAATACGCGAGTAGGTACACACTCTTGCGAAGAAATTTGAATCAAATTATAATATACTGCTTTCTTGAAAAAAGAAGAAAAAAAAAAAAACGGAATACATAATTTCTGAACCTTACTTCACTTTCTTCCAACAGCAGCGCCTCGGTCATGGGCGGAAACAAGAATTTGTTTTCCTCTCTCTTTGGTCACTTGAACATAGGTGGTAGAATAAGATAGCAAATAAGGGGGTCTTCATGTGACTTCAGCCCCTATCTTCGTCCTTTTCAAAGGTACTCGTTCAGTCAGGGGTTAATTTTCAGTCAAACGCTCACGAATGTAAGTCGCTACCATCAAAAATCCTGCCTATGCTACTCTGTGGACGACCGCACTTTCAAGTGACGTTCGCTGTCGGGAACGAAAAAGGACTCACTCAGAAAAAAAAAAATCGGAAAATTCGAAAAGTTTCTGGGGGATAAATTATTGATGGGAAGAAGGGGCACGCAAGAAAACGACTTCAAAACCCTTTTTTCCTTCATAATTTACGGAACTGGGGTCTGCGAGACTTCGCTCATGGCATTCTGAGACGCAGCTTCCTGAAGCTCATTTCAGATTTTAACAGTGAATTACCTACAACGATAACACCGCCAGACACCCTGGCACCTGTGGGAGCTTTAGAATAGAAGATTGGTTTCGCAAAAGGTTCAAAGGGTAGGGTGAGGTTAGACAGGGCTGGATTTGAAAGACTCCACAAAGGGCTTTTATACAGAAAACCTCACTCAAACTATACGACGAAAAATAAAGATCGGGCCCAAGCCGTCTTCAAAGGAGGGCAGTTTCATGCTGTCTCTATGGCATGAAACAAAACAAAATGCGAAATAAAAGAATGGTAGGAAGCTATTAATTGCATTCGCATTTCCACGCGCGCGAGCGCTCGCTGCGCCTTAAGGACTTTTATCATCGATGTTTCTGATTTTTCGATCTTCCTGTCCCAAGACAAACTCAAGATCTGTTGTTTCAAAGATTTTGAAACTCTGTGAAAGTTCACCTCAAAGCGACCACTTTTATGATTCACAAAATCCTTCATCACTGTGATAAGCACTTACAAAATGGAAAACCAATCAACACGATCGGAAAATCAGAAATATCGAGGAAAAGTCCAGACGGCAAAACGCGCGCACGTGGAAAATTAAAATGCAATAATTTCGCTTCAATACCGCTTTAAGACTCTTCCGAATTCATTAAGATTTCCTCCGACGAATTTCTCAAACGAAGAGGGGGACATGAGATGAAAAATATAGATACTTGATTATAATGACATAATTATAACTCACTATCACTTATTAGGTCGCATGCTATAATTTAGTTTGCTGTCATAACGTGCGCGCGGTTACTTAACGTGACAAGAATAATTAGCGGATGATGCTTTCTTTTCAAGGGCTAGGCTAGACACTTTTTTCCCCTGAATTGTTTCATTGGCCAATGAATATTCAGTGCCACAGTCACTCCAATTACCCTGAAAACTCGTCAACGTCAATGGCTTAGAGATATGGGCGAGGGGTGGGATCGCGTTTTTTTTTTTTCCCCCCCTAATAAAAACTAAGAGTCAAAGTCCCGCGAGTTGAAGTCTCTGGGAAAATACTGAAAAGTTGATAGTTCAGAATAATCAGCTGCAAAAAAGCAAGATATAGAAACAGATGTCAAATCACCATTTTTCACTCACATCAGATCATGCCTTCTGACCAAATTTCGATAAAAAAAAGGGGGTGGATTTTTACCTGATTAGCAGCGGAAGTAAGGGCGGCAAGGGAAACTCCAACAAGTAAAATTGAAACGGCGAACGAATGCATCTTCGGTCCGGAATTAATGAAGAGCGAAGAGAGGAGATAAATAAAAAAAATCACTTCCGAATAAAACCGTTACGAGATAGAAAAACACCAAAACGGCAGAGGGAATCAAGAAAACCCGCTAGGGAATCAGATCGGCGCACGAATGGAGGGAACTTGGACGGCGGTTGGTCGTGAAGCGCAGGGTCTGTTCGGTTGATACCGGCAAGTTGAGAGATACTGATGAAGAAAGACGGCGGAGATTCGACGTTGGCATGCAGCAAGCGGCGCGCGGCAGAAGGCGAGTCTGAAAACTTGTTCAAGCGAGGCGGGAGGGGTGGGGATAGGTTAGGTTAGGATTCGGCGCGCGAACGAAGATGAGGCATACAAAGAACGAATTATTCATCTGATCGGTACCATGAAATGAACGATAGATCCGATCCTTCTCACAAAAATGAATCCAGAGACGGGACGTGATTTGCCATGGTTTCCAGAAAGGTGGGGGGGGGGGGGGGGGGGGGCAAGAATGCAATCTTGCCGCCCCTCAAAATTATAAATTTGATGACCTTTTTTTTTTTTTTTTTTTTTTTTGCTTTTTACACACTGCTTTTGCCGCCTTTGGTGATGCATTATGAAATTTGATAATCTAGTTATGTTTTTGTTTTTTTTTTTTTGGTGTTCACCCTGATTTTGCTGCCCACGGAGAGTCTGTCACCCAAAGATTACTTATGGTGCCACCCCACGAGGGCCGAATGCCGATGCTAGAAATTCACGACTTTTGGGTGGACTGGATAAGAATGGAAAACGGTGATTGGTGGAGAGAGTCACGTGGTTGCCAAATCTAATCAAAATAAGGAATTTATCTAATTGGTTATCGGGCAATCTTGAAGTACCTGATAACCAATTAGATAAATTCCGTATTTTGATTAGACTTGGCAACCACGTGACTCGTCTCCACCAATCGCCGCGCCGCGCCGTTTCCCATTCTTATCCAGTCTACCCAAAAGTCGTAGATATCAAGGATCGGCCTGCGTGGGGTGAGTGGGGTCATGGGGTGACAAAGGCTGTAGCTTTAGCTTAGGGCGCAAAGTTTTTAGAAGAGCAAAATTTTGACGGACCGTTTTTAATGAGGCGAAGAAAACCTACAACATACATGGAAAAGCGCTCAAAATTGGTGAAGGGGAGGATAAAAACAAAATAAACAAAATTCATCAGATTGTTGAAGCCCCCCCTCCTCCACTTTCGAACCCACAGACCGCCCATGAGTGCAAGTAAACATATTTAGCTTAGGGTTTGTTAGTGGCGTTCCGTCCATGTTACCTTTGACACTATGGTGTCGGTTGAAAAATTGTGAGTGCAAAGATTTATTTCATTCTCAAAAAGCTTTGAAAAATATCGAAGAGGGTCAAGAGAATTGCCAGTAGTGAATAGTGCGACACGAAGAACAGAAGAGAGACTGGCATTGGCAATTGAGGCGGCCCCTGCATTAACAGCCCATGCGCGTATGTGCTGTTTTTGCGCCCAACAGCGCAATTGAAAATTATACTCAAGAAGTATCACTCCTGTGAATTTGGTGACGTGACGATGATTCTACGCGGAGATATCGCGTCGATGGGTGCAAAAACAGCACATACGAGTACATGCACTATACGTATAACTGTGTGTAACTGTGTGCTATTCCCATTTGAATGCATGAGAAACAATCGATTAGTAAAAGAGCCATGGTCTCCTCAAGATTCGATTGTTTCTCATGCGTTCAAATGGGAAGAATTCATGGTTGCCAAATTGCTGGCTATGCTCACGTACTTTGAGAGGTCATTTTCTTTTACATTTAATTGCGAGCCAAATACAGGGTGGTCCGAAAGTCCCGGGACGGCTTCATAACTTTTGAACGGCTGCAGATAAAATAACCAAACTTGGGGGATGTTTATAACTTAATAGGAACTACTTTATGGCGTACCCAAAAATTCCGGGGGGCACCCGTAAAGGGGGGTTTCGCCCCCCAACTCAAAATTTCCAAAAGGCAACCCCCATCTTGTGATACCTTGTTTGAAAGGGCATAAAATTCTAAGACTTTTGGCGCAAACCGGAGGTCGATATCGTTTTTCATCTTCGATATATCGATAGTCAAAGTTCGATTTCGACCCATTTTCAAAAAATCAAAACTCCCATTTGAAAAGTCGGACTTTAGAAAACTAGGAGTCAAAAATACTCTAAAAAGCAAGTACTTTTCATAAAATAATACGGTTTTGATATTTGTCGAGTCTTAAGGTCCCCCAAAATTATTATAAAAAATGACCCCTCAGGGGGGCTATCTCAAAAATTCTGAGCCACAACCCCTATCGAGTGATACATCGCTTGAAAGGACACACAAAACTGAGCATTTTGGAGCAAACCGCAGGTCGATATCGTTTTTGGTTTTCGATATATCGAATGACAAAGTTAGATTTTTACTCATTGGCAAATTTCGATACATCGAAAACCAAAAACAATATCGACCTGCGGTTTGCGCCAAAATGCTCAGTTTTGTGTGTCCTTTCAAGCGATGCGATGTATCACTCGATAGGGGTCGTGGCTCAGAATTTTTGAGATAGCCCCCCTGAGGGGTCATTTTTTAAAATAATTTTGGGGGACCTTAAGACTCGACAAATATCAAAACCGTATTTTTTTATGAAAAGTACTTGCTTTTCAGAGTATTTCTGACTCCTGGTTTTCTAAAGTCCGACTTTCCAAATGGGAGTTCTGATTTTTTGAAAATGGGTCGAAATCGAACTTTGACTATCGATATATCGAAGACGAAAAACGATATCGACCTCCGGTTTGCGCCAAAAGTCTTAGAATTTTATACCCTTTCAAACAAGGTATCACAAGATGGGGGTTGCCATTTGAAAATTTTGAGTTGGGGGGCGAAACCCCTCTTTACGGGTGCCCCCTGGAATTTTCGGGTACGCCAAAAAGTAGTTCCTGTTAAGTTATAAACATCCCCAAGTTTGGTTTTTTTATCTGCAGCCGTTCAAAAGTTATGAAGCCGTCCCGGGACTTTCGGACCACCCTGTATAGCTGATTTATTATTTAGTTTTCACTTTTTTGTTTCAGTTTGCGTTGTTACTTTACTTTAAATTTTTATGTTTCAATAAATTATGGCAAAAAATTATTATTCTCTCATTTAACTGTCAAATCCTATTAAATTTGCGTTAATTTAATTGTTGGGTGCAAAAACCGCACATAACTCACTTTTTTAAATTGGCCGCGAATGAACTCAAACCATATTTTTTTTTTAAATTTTTCCTTGGATTCTCTTCAAAAAGGGTTCAAAGTATAAAACCAAGAAAAATTGTACTCATTTCCGAATCATATAAACGCGTTATTAGCAAATGAAAACTTTAAATGCGTTCTCTGGCAATCAGGTTTTTCGGTATGTGCTGTTTTTGCAGCCACCGCCTCAATTGGCATAGACTCGCTCACTCGGCTCACTGCACTGTAGTCCAAGTCCAAAGGGGAGCCAATTTGGACCCTAGCTTGCTGGGGAAGTATGTCTGAGAGTCGATTCTTTTGTATTTTGGGTCGCTAAATCCGAACCTGAACCTTGAGTACGGATCAGAGGGGCGGAAAGGCCGCCATTTTCCAAAATGACGGTCAAAATCGCACGTTCTTTTGGCTTATTTTGCTTACAACTCGAGCGCCATTGATCAAATGCAAAATATACCACAGCACAAAATTAAAATTCGTCAAATTTACAACGAAAAAGCTTCAGACCAATATTTTAAAACTGAATGCGCTACGGCTAATTTTTTTCGAAAGCGGTAAAAATTGTGAAAAGCTGGATTAGAAGACGTCTCTACCGTCCCTCAGCTTACAATTAGTCACGCTTTTTCACGCATTGTCATGCATCGTCACACTTCGTCACACTTCATCACGCTAAGCGTGACGAAGCATACGAAGCGCGAGTTCGTGACGAAGCGTGACTGAGCGTGAAGAAGCGTGACGAAGCGTGAGTGCGTGCAGGGGCGTGCCGTGGTTTCCAGACAGGGGGGCAAGCATGCAGTCTTGCCGCCCTCTGCGGACAAAATCATAACCTTGATGACCTTTTTCTTTTTTTATCTTTTTTTTTTTTTTTTTTGCTTGCTAACCCTTTACAGACCTGGGACCAAATAATGTTAGGTTCCGAGCGTAACTTACGCACGGTCACGTGACCGTGCGTAAGCTCTCTGATTGGTCAAAACCGCACGCAAGATGCACGCAATTCAATGCTCGGGACCGACCATTATTTGGTCCCAGGTTTGATCACAAAGAACGCCACTCTTCCGTAAATATAGGGTAGTTAACTGTTCGTACTCGGGGGAGTTGAAATTGCCTATACGACGAATTGAAGGCGCCTGAACAAAACCTTATCTTGTAAGTGTCAACCTCCAGAATCGGGTTTTTTCTGAATTGCTATATACAGGAGCAATGTGAAATAGACTATAGTCTGTTCAATTTCGGAAGATAGGTGGAGAATATCTGAAAAGGTGTTAGTTATAGATGAGAAAAATGGGCTTGGCCCGTAAGAGGTTAAACACTGATTTTTCCGATCAGCTCTATCGATTCAGCTTGGCAAATGGAGTCGATAGCTCTCAGGGGGTTTCATACCTTTAGAAACTGGGGGCCGCTTCACTGGTAACTCATGGCTATGTAACAAGGGCAAAAAGGTGATGTCGCCAAACCCCAGCTTGTGACAGTTGTGACCCCTCTATCGATTCAGTTTGGCAAATGGGGTCGATCGCTCTCAAGGGATTTCAAATCGTTTGAAACTGGGGGCCGCTTCACTGCACTGGCAACTCATGGCTATGTAACGTGGACAAAAAGATAATGTCGCCAAAAAACCCAGCTTGTGACCCATCCATTGTCGTAACGAAACAAGTGGAGGCGGAGGCCCCTAATCAAAACTTATCCTCGACCCCCCGGCCCCCCCCCCCCATAATGCCATTCTAGTTTTCGAGTGTTTTACGGCCATGGCATGAGAACAATGTGAGATCGATTTATTCGTCGTTATTATCGTCTACGATTACGATCAGGCGTCCACCCTCCCAACTTTTTCTCCCGCAGTTGCTGTGTCCCTCACTCCCTCACATAGCCTCGGCGGCGCACTATGTGGTATTTGACCAAAAAAGCTGGCATAAACTCAAAAAAATAAAGTCGCTATTGGGAAAAAACTGTTCTGATATTCGGAATCTACATAGATTTTTGCATTAGAAACTTGTATTTAGAGGGTCTAAACTAGATTAATTCACCTAGAATCCACCAGGGGAAAAATCAGTTTTACCATCATTAAATTTAGCCTCAGCACGAGACTATAATCAAAGTAAAAAAAAGTGTTTCAAATGAAGTCAGAACAAAATTTTTGTACGTGGATCGTCTTCCTGAAGGTATTTACAATCACTTTATGCCTATTTTATCCAATTTTAATTTGAATTTGACATTTTTTTGCTATTTCAAAGTTTTTAGCTAAAAACGTAAATTTTCCGATTTTCAAGAGAACTTAAGTTCAATTATCCTGCCACATCCCGCGGGTATATATATGAGAAATGGTAGTCCTTCGTGCGTACTAATAGGCCTTGAAGTCAGAAGTTGCGGAAAAATGCGGCTTTTCCGGGAAAATTAGTTCGAATTTTGCGTTTTTGCACGAAATTCTCGTTTTTACGTGTTGTAAGGGCTACATCGCTACAAGAGTGAAATTTGGCAACACCGTCCAAATGACTTGGAACTCAGTATTCAAGGGTACTTTTTAACGCTGAATTCACATTTTGCATCAGTTTTTCAAAATTCGAAAATCCAAGATGGCTGCCGATCGATTAGCCCAAAATTTTGTCGGCGGCCATCTTGGATTTTCAAATTTTGAAAAACTGATGTGAAATTTGAATTCAGCGTTAAAAAATACCCCCGAATACCAAATTTCAAGTTATTTGGACAGTAGAAACAGTTTATGCCAACTTTTTCGGTCAAATACCACATAGTGCGGCGCGGCGTCGCGTCGGTGAGAAGCGGTAGATCTAAAGAAAACCTAAAGTTTCTCAAAATGACAGAGATGTCGAGTCACGTTTGGACTCTACAAGTGTATTTCTTAAAACTTTTGAAAAAAAAAAAAAAAAAACCTCTGATGAAAAGGCCCCCAAAGCACCACTTTCCCTGTTTCCCCAGTCGTTGCGCCACTGAATTGACCCGTCGCAAATGACTCGCAATAAATACGAGTCGATTTAGCAGAATTTTCTCAACAAGTTGATAGGTCACAAGTACCAGTTTATTGAAAATTCGAAAAGACTGTCACAGTTGAAAAGTACAAATGATAGTGTGTTTTCATGCTTGGCGTGTGTTGAGTAACTCACTATTTGTGTACTTTTCAGCTGAGACAGTCTTCTCGAATTTGCATTACTTAAACTCGTACTATAAACTATCAATTTGTTGAGAAAATTCTGCTAAATCAACTCGTATTAATTGCGACGCGTCAATTTTGCACAGGTTTCGAGATAAACGGCCCGGAAGCCCGGAACAAACCCCCTGTTAATTTTCATAAGGCCAAAAATAGTTTGGACCCATGCATTTCCCTCCATTTCCAACCAATCAGAGGCCGACTCTTATTAGCATTGGCCACGCTAGCTCTCTCAATGCAATGGAGCCGTTGCAAATTTTTTGCTTCAGGCTGATTAATAGATGATAACGGGGTAAAACCCAGCAAAAATAACGATTAGCGCACTAAAAAGTCACGAAATCCACTCCCAAACTCATACAATGCTTTCGAACGCGAGACCGTAATGGCGGCCGTTGCCGCGGATTACATTGGGTTTCCCTATCTTCAATCAACTCCATCTACACGAGGTGTTCTAGCAACACCACACAAGAAGAAGAAGAAGCATATAATTGCCATATAAGATTTGGGCGGCAACGGCTGTCATTACGGTCTGTCTCGTGTTTGAAACCATTGTATGAGTTTGGAAGTGGATTTCGTGATTTTCTAGTGCGCTAATCGATATTTTTACAGGGTTTCCCCATTCACAACTGATAATACGCCAGTGGCAAAAGGTTGCAACAGCTCCATTGCGACTCTTGACTACTCTTTGGCTTTACCGTTTGCCCCTGCCACCACTAAGAACGAGTCATAAAAATGAACTAAATCGAATGAATCAACTCAAATCAGTGAACGATTCAACAAACTACCTGCGTTACGAGGGGGAGAGGAAACTTGCTTGCGGGGGGACTAAGACTACTGAAGGTGAGAGATTAGATTGGACACCGACGATCGGGGGCCGTGGCCGCAACTCTCAGCCGCGGGCCTTGCGAGTGGCGGCCCATCTCGCGACGCGGGCAGGGGGAGAGGGAGGGCACCCGATTTTCATTTCAACGAAGAATCTCTCTCTCTCTCTCTATAATACTTTCTCCTCCCCTACCGCCACTGTCCACCGAGCACGAGTAGTGATAAAACATCCAACAGACCCGTTTTGGAGATTCAGGATGAAAGTGCAAGTGATGTTATAAATCATGTAAACAATTCAGCACTTGTTTGTGACCTTGAATTCCAGGTGAATGTTGTTCCGCCGGAGCGGCACAAATGATTACGGTCAGGTATAACAAGTGTAATCTATGTATAACAAGGGTGTAGAGCGTAGCCGGAGATGCAATAATCTTGACCTTGCAACATACGTAAGTGTTTGAACTCCAGAGAATTCTTTGTTGTCTAACAAAGAAATTTTACCTCCTCCCCCCCCCCCCCCTCGGATTTCATGAAAAATTTACTTAAGATGGGACTTACGCCTAATCTGCCCAATAAGCAAATTTTCTTTGGTAACCCGGTTTGGTCACTTGGCGACTGTTTTATATGCTGGATAGGTAATTGTATAATATTTGACTGTTATGTTTCGTAGGTAGTTTTAACATTATTTAACATAATTTCATACCATGTTGATAGTAGGTAGTTAAATACAATATTACACATAATAAAATTATTCCTGTCCCAGATTTCCGTGACTAGGTCACAAATTCGTAACCTACCTTGCTGGGTAGGTTTCACAAACCGTAACCTGGTCACAAAATTCTAAACCAAAGATGGCGGACATCCATTTGATTGTACGGTAAAGAAGTGACCAAACCCGGTTACTGAACAAAATATACTCAATTAATGGTTTTTACCGAATAAGTACTTTCTCTCGAAAATTCCTGCCCCTGCACCTCCTGGAAAGGAATCATCTCAAGAGAACACCACACAGGGATTTGTCGAGTTGCTACCGATGAAAAGCTATCGCAGGTCTTTTCTCTGAGGAGCTTCTGCCATTCCATTGCTTACAGTTTTTTCATTTCCTCCCCCACAAAGGGATGGTTAACAAAATGTCACACCGCTTTGAGGCTTACTGCTTTTGAACAACTGTGCAGTGAAGAATAAAAAAAAGTGTAGAAGGAAAGGGAATGTTGAAACGGAGTCAAGTAAACCTTCTAATTCAGGACAAATACAGGCTCACCTTAAGGTGATACTATGGCAAACTCCCAAAAATTTTATTCTCATAGATGGCGTTACTTGTCGCTGGCTCTGAAAATAGCCGTTTGAAAAATTCGGTTTTCGGCTGTTTTCTCTGAAAAGACGAATAATAGACAAAAAATCGGACTGTCAGCACCTGCTTAATTTTTTGCTTGATTTTTCGAGCCATAAACGGGCCAAATTGGTTCTAAAATAAAGGCGTAACTATGCAAAGAAAAAAAACAAGTGTAAATTGGAGTTGTATCAGCAAAGATTACAGGTTTAGGTTTCACCTGTAATCTTTGCTGATACAACTCCAAATTACACTTGATTTTTTCTTTGCATAGTTACGCCTTTATTTTAGAATCAATTTGGCCCGTTTATGGCTCGAAAAATCAAGCAAAAAGCTGGCAGCAGGTGCTGACAGAAATCGGAACTAAACGCTGAAGAATCACTTTAAAGTAACCAAAACATGATCATGATTTTTTTATGAATAAAAATACTTAACTGTGGTCTATGCCTTTCTTCATCTTTCAGAAGGACCAATTGGTGGGGGGCATTTTCAAAATTTGTGGGCTCCTTGGGAAACCCACAGGTGGGTAGATAACTCGAAAATTTCAAATGGTAACCCCAATCAAAAGATACATTAGGTATTTAAAACCGGTATACCGGTGCTTTCAATGCACCATAACAAAAAATTGGTTTTTAATAGCTTTCAAATAAGCTATTAGTCAACACATTTATTTTCAAAATTAAAATTTTGCCCTTCTTCTTTTTAAAATTAATATTTTGTCCTTCCCTTCCTGCAGGAGGGGGGGGACCACGGATACAGGAGAATCAGGGACCAATAAATGTTCTGTCCAGACAGGCTTTAGGTCGTATCTAAAAATGGCGATTCTAACCTCACATCTCTTTAACGGCACATCGGAATGTTGGGAGCGTTCCCAACTTTACGTTACTTAGGGCGGGTCTATAGTCAACCCGACTCACCCTAAGTGCTCCGATTCGTTGGTTCACGTCTCGCGATAAATAATGGTTGTCCTTTGAAATTTTCAAGTTACCTACTCTCCAGAGGACAAAAAATTTTGTAAATGACCCTAACAAATTAGCCTCTCCAAAACATGAAAAATACCACATACTACAAATCTCTAAATATCTTCATTCGTTCAAAAAAGACGACCATTTTTCAGATACTTTGAAGTGCCTCTGTATAATGAAGAAAAAAGAGTAAAACAAGAAAACCCTAGGAGCCGTTTTTCTTTAAAAAAATTTCAATTTTAACCTATTTCAGGGGTAAAACCTCCCTCAGTTTACGGAAAAAATATAAAAAGACCCTCAAGAACTATCCCAAAGAATCCTTCCTACTAAATTTGGTTGCATATGAACAAATAGGTTAGTAGAAGTTGTGTGAGTCCAGTCGGACCTGAAATGCCAAGAAATGGAAAGACTCCAACTTCAAAATTTTTCATGATGACAATACTTTGCGGAAAAGTAAAAATAATTGAGGCAGGTCCAGTCAGAGACAAAATGTAATAGAGACCACACACTAGCCATGTGCGCGGTGGCTCTTATTTTTTGGAACTCAACAGGAATTAACACAAGGAGCATGAAAGAGCACCATCCAACATGGACCATACGTTGACTGATGCAATTTCACTGGGCAAAAATCTCAAAGACTTTCCTCATCAGTCAATGTATGGTCCACGTTTGCCGTACTCTGTTGAGACCCCAAAAAAAAAAGTTGCCACTGCGCGCAAACACGGGCAAGATTGATAGTGCGTGATCTCTATTATATATTGCCTCTGGGTCTAGTTTGAGCTGGGGAAAAAAATGCCAAGAAAATTTTGTTGTGGTAAAAATATCAGTCAATATAATTCTAAAGTAACTGATAACAGAAATTTTCCATGTTTTTCTTTCAAAGTAAAAATTAGCTATACCCAGTAATAATAAATCGGACATAATTGTAAATGTAAATATGTATAATAGTAATAAAAAAAAAATAGAGAGGAGGAAACAAAACAAGAAAGAAACAGAAAACTTAAATAAAACGTACGATAAAAAGCACAAACTGCGACTCACGAAGGGAAGTACGGGGAATTGAAAAAATAAATAAATAATAAGAGCACATTATTACAGTACATTCAAACTAACTTGAGAGAAGGCGTCACCTAAGGTTGCAGCATGTAGGAGATGAAGGAACAATTGGTGCCGCTGATTGCGGGCAGGACAACGTTCATTGGAATGAAAATACTTTTATTGGGTTTCTAATGGCACTACTTGCATGCTTCACTTCTTCTCAAGTTAATTTAGATCAAATTAGAGATTAAAAAGAAATATTATTCACAGAAGTACGATTATTACTCAATTTTCTTTCCTATTTTGATACTTGTAGAAAAAAAAAAAGGAAAAACAGAAAAATTCATTTCTTACATTTGTATATCACTTGTTCAAATATTCCTCGAATATCAAGGCATTCATAAAAAAGGTGTAAAAATCTAGAGCCAAAGTAAGCGATAATAGACCTCGACAAGAATAGAACAATAGACGCTTTAAGCAGTTTTTGCACGAATGGCTGCTCGTTTTCCGGTGACAGCCTGTAACAGAAAAAAATTAAAATTGAATTAATTCAATGAAAAATTATTTAATTAAATTTAAAATAAAAATTAAATTAAAATTGAATTAAATTTTTGAAGTTTCGTTTTTTTTCCCAGGTGGTAATGTGTTACTGATCTTTTTATGCATGAAACAAAATGAAACACAGCAGAACGGGTTACTCTCCCTGGAGTCCCTACATACTGTGGAAGTTCGTTATGTGGAACCTCGGTCCTGCTCCAAAAAGAATTCCGCTTCGCGAAAGTTCCACTTAGGAAATTGCGGTCAGAGTATGGGAGGTTTCACAGTGCTGAAAAAAAATTCCTCTTGGCGAGATATTCCACTTAGAGGACGTTTCACACAACGGACTTTCACTGCGTAGAGACTCTAAATTACTCTTGGTTGAGTATGGTTTGTCAAGCGTTCCGATCTAGAAAAACAGACTTCATCTAAATTCTGACGTTTCATCTTTGTTTACCTTTTTTAACACCATTAAATTATTTTTCGTGCTATCTTTTGAGAAGAGGCTTTTTCGATTAGTTTTCTTAAATTAAACTTGTGCCGTAAACAAGTTAACAGGTCAAAGAACTCAATATTCGACAGTTTTACAGATATGTCTCAGTAAAACACAAGTAACCACAATTGTCAGTGTTCCATTTTGTCCTGATGGAACACTCAAACAGCGATGGCTAACCACAGAAAAAGGGAGTGTTCCATTGTTGTCTGATGTGTTCCAAATAAATAAATTTGACTCAAGTTCACTTACTGGTTACAATCTTAAAAGTGAGTTGGTCAAGGATTTTTTACTGAAGCAATCAAAATAATTTTGGTTCCAAAAAAATTGAGAGGTAAATGAACCCACTTAAGGTGTAATTCAAAAACTTAACTTGAGAGCTCTTTGACTTGACTGGAGCATGGAAAGTCCTCCAGACTTAATTTGCAATTCAAAAACACACCTTGAACCGAAAAGCCTTGAGATTTCTCAAGGAAGTTTCAAAGGATTTTCAAGCATGCATTAGCACACATTTGCAATTCAGAGATGCTTTGAAAACACAGTTCCACACAAGATAAGTCTCAAGGTGATAATCTCATGATACAGTCCTTAGATACCTTGAACTAAACTCATAATTCCTCAAGAACTGCTGATTTACAGTGAGCGTCTCTGAAAAGCAATTTTTTTTTACTTGCCTTGACAAGTAATTCTTGTTTTGTTTGAACATAGACTTTGTTCCAGGTATCTTCCTTGGAGCAATTAAACCACAGATCCATAGTAAGATTTTTTTTTTTTTTCAGCAAAGATGTACGAATAAAAACAAGAACTCTTAAATGAAGAATTTTTCGTCCTCTCCGTTAAGACAAGGTCACATCTTTTTTTTCAAGCTGACTGGGTACACTTCTGATTTAAATAAAACAAATAACATTAAGATAACTCACCTGGAAACCTGATTTAATACTGGCAACAGAACACCTGGATCCACAGGTTTCACACTGTAAGAAGAAAAGACGCGTGTCTTTTTGGAGGATAGTTTCAGGTGACCGACACGTGTGACAGGTGACATATTCTTTGATATACCGCCGAAGGACGTTTTCAATTTGTTTTTGTTGGAATCTACCTTTAATAATTAATTGATGATTGCCGTCAACAGAGCCACTTGTACCCAACTCAGCCAATAGGAAATCTAGTAAATGTTTAGGCAGACGATGTAGCCTACAAACAAAAACAATTAAAAATATAAGTTTCATAAAACAATAAAGGTTAGAGCTGCTATGAATATGAATGTTAAAAGGACAACCAGTAATACCTGACGGACTTTTTACAGACAGATCTCTTTTACGACTGCCTATACACAGCCTGTCAGCAGTGTATTCTCCATTATGCATGATTACAACAATAGACTGTTTTAGTACAGCCACATGTCATATTGATAACAGTCTGAGGACCTCTGGTTCTAAAATAACTCTGATTTAATTTTATTTTTCCCATGAAAGCTCATTTTTGAATGGAAATTTAGGCTTTGAAATCAAAAATTTAGTCCAACATTTTTGGTTGGGATTACCTGAATGTAATTGGTGTTGTGGTGGAATGGACTGGACTTTGGGCGATTCTAACCACCAAATACATCGTTTAATCTGTGATATCTTGTTGATTACAGTAATTTCAGTTGTGGAACCAGGCAAAATTACGCATTTTTGAGCACATAATATTCATAGTCACAAAAAGGTTACATTGACTTCTTGGCTTAATAGCCGAAATTTCCGTTCCAAAATGTATTTATGGGGAAATTACATTGAACCAGTAGTTTGTTTAGAACCAGAGATCCTCAGAAGGCAATCAGCAAGATATGTATATTGCTGAACTTAAAGAGTTATTTCAGCCGGATTCTGCCAAACAGAGCTGACTATATGTATACCTTGGGTAGGACCCAAAAATAGCAATGGCACCATGGCTGAATCGAGACTTCAAGAGATATAAGCAATTGTTGTCTACTCCGATTAGTATAAGTATGCCCTTTCTAATGACACTTCGTTTTTACAAATAAGAACCTTAGAATTAAAAATACACGCAATCAAACTTTAAAGTGCGTTTTTCTCAAAATAGCGTTTTCTTCGGTTTCTTCAAAGAATGACTCAATTATACAAAGACATTGGTTTAAGCTCAATCACTTACGTTTTACAAATTTCTTCAAAGTTGGCAAACGATGTTTTCTTAGTTCCGATACGGACAACTTGAGGAGGTCTCATGATGAACTTTTGTTTCTTCCCTGCGACCATGTCTGGATTCTTATCACGCATGATGTCAAACACACGGGTGAGCAGCTCATCATAGGTATAATCACGGTCTGAGCCAAGCCACGATAAACTTTCTTCTTCACCAGCTGTTAAAGAATAATTCAATTTTCTATTAGATTAATAACCAGTGAAGACTCCCGTCAAACTTTGACCAGCAATACATCAAAAACAAAATGGATATCCACCTCTGGTTTGTGCTTAAATGCTTGGTTTTTAATGCCCTCTCAGAAAGTGTACCATACTATCCCTGGGAGCTACTTTTTAAAAGTTTGAAAGAGAGTTGAAATTTAACTTTGACTGCAATATCTCGAAAACAACCACTTTTGATATCTCGATTGTAAAGAAAATGTCCACCTCTAGTTTAGTCCAGTCGCCAAGTACTTTTTTCGGGAAAAAATTCGGAGAAAGCTGGAATAGGGCTTAAACGACTCTACTAGGTGTCAGTAGTCACGGACTAATTTTGCACCAAAATCCAGTGGCGGCTTTGGCCGCCATCTTGAAAATAAGGCCTAAAAATCGCTGTTTTTCCGATTTTCGGCGAATATCTCATAAAGTATCACTTTTTGGGGTAATATACCTCTATATTAAATTAAAGATGAAAAAATTTGCAACAAAAAAGGTTCTATGCATTTTTTATTGACGAGCAGCCGTTTCGAAGTTATGAGCGGTGTAAACATTGACAGTTTTGGAGCGGCGGCGGGAATCCTCGATTATCGGCCGCGCGCTTGCAGGTATCGCGGTAGCAACTTCTTCCTATAGTAACTGTTTTGAGTATTTTATCACCATTGAACCTTTTAAGGACTAAGTAAATAGTTTTACTTGACTTTTTCTCCTTCACTTCAATTTTTTGTGCTCATAAAACAAAATATTACTCACAATCAAACCTAAAGTGGTGCAAGTACATATACATTGAAAACAATCTCATCCGATCTCTCTCTCTCTCTCCCTCTCCCTCTCTCCCTCTCTCTCTCTCTCTCTCTCTCTCTCTCTCTCTCTCTCCTATTCCCATTGGTTTCTTATAAATTCACTCATCCCACTTCCTTACCATGCCCTGCCCTCCTCCCTCCATTCTTTCACTCCCATTTCAAACACATACCATTCCACCTACCCCTTCTTCAGCCCTCTTCACCAATAAGTCCAAGCTTGAAATCAAAGATAATGCAAAAGAAAGAGAATAAAGCAGATAAACAGCAATTTCACTATTTTTTTGCTTCATAATAAGCTGTCTCATGATTAAATTATTATATACGATCGCTGAAATTCAAAGTTATTTATTGACAATTAATCTGTGCAAAATTGAAACAGATAAAAATACTATAAAATAAGTATAAAATTCATTGTATAAATTTTATGAAAAAAAATGATAAAAAAAGGTAATACTGTGCAAAGGTAGAAAATTGGATACTGAAATCAGTTTTAAAAATAATTGAAGAATATTTTTCTAATATTATGTGTATTACAAGTGTAAAAATCATATCAATCTGTCATTCAGTCGTCATTTTCATTATCTGATGAAAGAATCTCCATTGCATTTGAGCTTGAATTGCCATGGCAAGACTTGCATAATACAGAACATACTAAGCCTGCCTTACGACACCCACAAGTGGTACTGCAACCCTTAGTACACTTGCATGAAATAAGCTTCAAAAGCTCAAGTGGAGCAGATTCCTGCGACATTGGGATTGGCAAAAGGCCGATTTTAGACTCTTGCTGCCAACCCCATTCAGTTGCAGGTTTTTCATTACCGTACCACTTTTGTATTTGATGATAGGTTCTAAAGCTATGCAAACGTGCTGCATCACTGGTTGGTGGTAACGTTGCCAAATTTGGGAGACTTTTAGTAATTGACTGAGAAAAACATTGATATCTTAGTTCGTCCAAAGTTTAGATGTCTTTAGCACCGTAAAGAGATAATAAAAATTGCTGTCCAGTTGACTCAATATCTTCTGGGGAAGCATATGAGTTTTTAAAAATTCAAACCATACCTTCTGCAATTTTTTTTCTTTTTTTCCAAACGGCCGAAACATTTCATTTTGCCCTGTCTGAAAATTGAGGATGTAAAGTCACACCCTGTGAAAGCATGTAAAAACATAATGTTTCTTTTTAACTCGTGATCTAAACTTGGCTCGTGAAATTTTTCTTTGACCTCACCTTTTCCAGGCTTTAAAAAGAAAATATTTTTACGAGATTTACATAAAGCTGTCATTATGACTAATAGGTCAGAATCTTCACCTACAATCACTACTGGTCCAGAGTCCTTTGACGCTTGGATCGCAGTATTCACAATTAACGTATCAGCGTCTTCTAACGCTTGCCTAACTTCATAGCCGTTTTCAGTGAATCGAGCGCAAAGCATTGTTATGAGTCGGCATTTATTCTTCTCATTGCTTAAGAATTTCCCTTGCGATACTGATGATCTCATATTTTCGTCAAAGCGGATCTCTGCCGAGGATGACATTTTTGATCTGCGCAGGCGCTCAGCCGTTTTAGTACCTACTTTTAACGGTCGCGTCTTCTGGATAACCATCGAAAACTATGATTGATTAGGGCAAATAATGACGTTTGACGTAACCAATGTACCTGTTTACAATACCATAGTATAACTCTTGCTGTTGCCAGACGATTTTATGAATGAGAAAACCGCCGTCTATTACGTGTACCACATTTCTCAGATCAATTTTCCTTTCTACAGGATTAAAAATCTTATAGATGACTGATTTCTGAGTTTAAAAATTCTGAGTTTTAAAAATACTTGACATACAATTTTAATTTCCTCCATGAAACGAACTTAATAATAATTAATCGCGTCGGATGTACGACCGCCCAGAGTTCTCGACAGAGAAAAACTGAGGGTGAGAAGACTAAACATGCCCAAGAACATTGAAGGAATTAATCAGAGGAATTCTTTCAAAAATTATTGCTGACGAGAGAATCATATTGATAAGAAATCCTTGGATCCCTCGCATCCGCAAAAGCTGGCTCCGCGAGTTGCGTCTATGCATGCGTTGCGCGGCGCCTTAGAAGATAAGATTTTACGAGTTAGCAACTGAGTTTATTCTTGGAAAGCAGGAAGAGCGAAGACACAGCACTTGGCCATAGAATAATATTTTTCGTAAGTAGCGGAGAAACAGCGACGACTCGTGATTTTCAATAAATCGAATCATCCTCCATTCCAACACGAAAGAATCGATCTTTTGGCGGCTCAATTGAACCGCCATGCGATCGATACTTTTCCAAGGTTTAAATGGAAGAACAACGATAGCTCAATTGTTCACATGCCACCGTTGGGGAGAAGAACATAATAATTAAATAATGGGAAAAAAAACTCGTGTCGTACTTACCGACAGCTCCTCAAACTTATATAAGATAGGCGGCCCAACAAATTTTCCTAAATATTTATTTTAAATCATTAATATTGAAGGAAAAAGGGCGAGATAA
The DNA here is from genome assembly GCA_011764245.1 of Trialeurodes vaporariorum. Taxonomy (NCBI): domain Eukaryota; kingdom Metazoa; phylum Arthropoda; class Insecta; order Hemiptera; family Aleyrodidae; genus Trialeurodes; species Trialeurodes vaporariorum. Next base: position 51,878,878 of record VMOF01000388.1, on the reverse strand, counting down.
AAGTAAGTATGTAGTCTTAAATATGTTCAATAATGATAGAATACTCAAGACAGTCACAACTCACAAGGAAGAAGTTGCTACCGCGATACCTGCAAGCGCGCGGCCGATAATCGAGGATTCCCGCCGCCGGCCGCGCCGCTCCAAAACTGCCAATGTTTACACCGCTCATAACTTCGAAACGGCTGCTCGTCAATAAAAAATGCATAGAACCTTTTTTGTTGCAAATTTCTTAATCTTTAATTTAATATAGAGGTATATTACCCCAAAAAGTGGTACTTTATGAGATATTCGCCGAAAATCGGAAAAACAGCGATTTTTAGGCCTTATTTTCAAGATGGCGGCCAAAGCCGCCACTGGATTTTGGTGCAAAATTAGTCCGTGACTACTGACACCTAGTAGAGTCGTTTAAGCCCTATTCCAGCTTTCTCCGAATTTTTTCCCGAAACCCCCCCTTTGGACGACGCGGCGACTGGACTAGTTTGCACAAAAACTCTTGACTTCTTTCATCCTCTCAAATAATTTATCAATGGATAAATTTTTTAAAAAATTCAAGTTTTCTGAGTTAAAAGGTTTCCTCCCAAAACAATTGAAAAACCAAAGAGCCTATTTCCATAATTGCATCACCGTGAACACTCAAAGATGCACGACCGTGAACCTGTAGACACTGTAAACTGTAATACGTACATTCATACAATGTTACATTTTCCGTAAGCATGCTGGTGTTTCACAACAAATGACTGGACTAAAACACAAAGGGAGCTAAATAATCTACAGATAAAAAAGTCATCAATTCCCAAAATTACCCTAATATTTTTAAAATTTCCTCACTTTTTCGGAGTTGTAAAATTCTTTGGACCAAAAAATGTTCAGGACCGGCAATCCTCGAACCCACATCCGCCTTAAATACCTCAACAAGCATCAGTCACCTCTCAACAGACCGCATCGGATTGTTGAAAAATGGCGGCACCACAAATAAATCACAAAATAAGTATGATGTCCGGTAAACCAACAAATCGTAGCACTTAAGGTGAGTCCGATAGATTCTAGACCAGTCCTGAGTAACGTAGAGTTGGGAGCGCTCCCAACATTCCGATACTCAAAAAGAAATGTGAGGTTAGATTTTTAGGTGCCCCATTTTTAGATACCACCCAAAGCCCTTCCATCCCAAACATTGTTAGTGCCCTGAACTTCTGGAAGTTTTCACATTTTTCCAGGTTGGTGACAACCCTGTTCAATTGAGTAAATTACAGGAGGATTAAACCACAGCATTTAAAGGCACTGGTTACAGAATTATGATCAACATGAAGTATAATACTAAAACACAAGACTAAAACACACAAAAAAAGTGATGAAGAGTTAAGGTGCAAACTTTTCTTGGCTTAAATCTCAAGTATACAAACAGACTAAGCTTGGCTGAAAGACATTGAACATTCATGATACTTCTTGGTCTTATCCAACTTACCAACTTCAGGGCTGCTACTCTTCTCCAACTCAAGGCAGCATGTTTTTTCAAAATTAGAAAATAATTAAAATTCATGCATTACAATAAAACTTCTAAATACATAATTCTTCCGCAGAAATTTATCGTTTCTAAACAATGAACCGGGTCCATAAAATCACACAATGGACTCAACTTGATTGAATCATTTTCATGAACTAATTACAGACAAAGTTCCTTGTGTGGAACCTCGGTCCTGCTCAGAAAAAAATTCCCATCAGCCAAAGTTCCACTTAGGAAATTGTGGTCAAAGTATGCGAGGTTTCAAAGTGCTAAAAAAAATCTCACTTGGCGAGATATTCCACTTTGAGGACGTTCCACACAGCGAACTTTCACTATAACTTATGGTAATTCAGATTTTGCGCTGGAAATCGAGCTTGCTCACTATTTCAGAAAAGATTCTACAGTTTTTCAGACTATTTATAAATTTTGATTGAGGTCCAGATCTCACAGCCGAAAAAAGGCATCAGACCACTTTCAATGACAGCAGATAAGTATTAGTAGTAGTAGTTAAGTTCAGCCACCCAAACCGTGGTTCGTTATGCTGGTATTTCACAGCGAACAACTGGACTAGTTGAAAAAAGGGAGAGGAACAACAACCAATAAAAAAATAAGCTTTCAAACTGTCTAATGAGTAATGGACCATATAAACTCCTCCGAAACACTGACTTAATAGACTCATTTTGATGAACTCATTAAATTGATGATAATTCAAATTTTACGCAAGAAACTGAGCATATTCACTGCTTTGGAGTTCTTCAGCCAATGATTCTCAACCTAGTTGTAAGTTCTTTAGCAAAAGACATCACATTGGCAGATACAGGGGGCTCCCATTTGGCCAAAATAGGAAGAAAAGAGGGGGGAGAACGGGGGAAAGAGAGAAAAACAAAACAGGGGGTCCCCTAAGGGCGAAAATCCCAAGTCCCCCCCCCGTTCGCGAGGGCTGGATCCGCCAATGCGACATCAGCTATAGCAACTATGACCATCTCCTTACATAAAATTTTTCAGCAGGCAAGTTCATAAGGATCACTACTTCTCAGTCATGAAACCTGCTTTTTGATGGGTTCAGAAAGATTTTGTGAATGTTGCAGAGAATTTATTTCAAATTTATTACGTTTCGGGGCTGAATTATTTGTTAATTAGACTTAACAGTCAGAGCAAGAGCATTTTGAGAATTCAGTTCTGAAAAGTTGCGGTGGCTGCTTCGGAATTGCATTGTAGCGCATCGGTGAGCGGTTGATTGGCAACGAGTCGAAACTCTGCACTGACCGCCCGCTCACCAACGCGTTTTTATGAAATTCGATGAATCTTTAATTTTACTTGGCCGGGTGGCTACCGCCACTTATGATACTGAAGTATCAATACTGATATCCATCCACTCATAATCCAACAAAAGCCATTTTAAGGAAAGCCTCAGATGGCTGCTGAAAGGGCGAATCATCCCTTAATTGACTATATTCTGAATTCCAGGGAGGGCAAGTGCTCCCCCTTGCCCCCTGCTGCGGGCGCCCACACTGGTATCCAAACCAGCCCAAAATCGACGATCTTAATGAAAGCAAAAGACATCTTTGGCTAACATTGAAACTTTCACAGCTGCATCATGATAGAAATTAATAAGGCAGCAAATTTCAAAGCCTGAATACGAGAAGATAATTTTACAATATCAACAAGGATAGGAATAAAATTAACAAAAAATAAGTTTAGTACCAGTATCTTTATCTTCTACTTTTTTATTATCATCCTCGGCTACTAATTCATCTATGTCCTTCTTCTTCTTTTTCTTCTTTTTCGTTTTGGAGAAATCCATATCTAAATCAAAGGTATCCTGTAAAATGAACGAAATATAAAAAATAGTAAACAGCCAAACATAGTTAGCGCTAGGAGCGCTACTCATGCAGAATGAGCGCATAAGCGTTGTTGTCAAGCAACTTTTTTGAAATTAAATGACACGTCAATGGACCCAACTGAAATCTATAGAGTTGCCCAACACAGTTTTTTCTCCATCTCTTTATCCCCAAGTCCCTTCAATCGCAGGAAAAATGTTGAATTCTTATTGAAAATACAATAAGTAAATGAAGGTAAAATGATCGATAAATCAGTGAATAAAAAAGGAGCGTCTAGAAACACTCAAAGTAATAATTCCTGAATGATACGTGAGTGTTTCTTGAGTGTTATCTCCCTGATTTTATAAGTCTCATAATATGTAAAAAGGGAAACGGAAGAAAAGAAGTGTAGAATTATCTCTTTGAACCGTTTTTATATTTGTTCTCGTATCTCTTGTATCCCTCTTCAATTGCCGCCAATATACTAGCCCAGATGTATTAACCAAACAAATAAATAAATATTATAGAATTGATACTCACATCGAAGTCATCTCCTCCTTCTCCGTCACCTCCAGTGCCACCACCACCAATGTCTGGAAGAGTACTTTCTAACTCGTCTAAGTTCAGCGTCTTCTTTTTCTTCTTCTTTTTCTTGCTGTCCACTGAAAGAAAAATAAATAAGTTTAGATGGCATTGAGAAGGTTGCGCAGTTTGCTTTCAGAATGGAGGGTACATGGAAAAAAAAAAGACTGGTAAAATTTACCATCTGCATAGCTGATTTTGGAGTCTGTTATCATTATCAAATATAGTCAATTTGACCATCACATGGTAAATGCAACGTACCTTGTGGTAAATTAAGATAACCTGCTGGTACATTTCACCACAAGGTATGTTGCATTTACCATATGATCGTCAAATTTACCATACTTGATAGCAGACTCCAAAATCAGCTATGCAGATGGTAAATTCTACCAGTCTTTTTTTCTACCAGTTTTTTTTTGTACAAAGGGGGTAAAAAGCTGTTCATTTGAACACACAAAACTAAAATTCGCTTAAAATGGCTTTGAAGGGAGTTTCTTTACGCTAACCATTCTACATCTTTATATTGACTAGTTAATTTTTACATAAGAAGGAATACCGAAGACGGAGGTACTTACGGTCCAATTCACCGTCAAAATCATCAAATTTCGATGGCTCTTGGTTTTCCTTATCACCACCGGTGAGAGGCGATTCTGCCGATTCTGAGGCCTCATTACCACCATCCCCCAAAGCTGCATCTATGTCGAAACCAGTCTTCTTCTTCTTTTTTTCTTTTTCAATGCTGCAGGATCGAAAATCTGAAAAAACAAGAGAGCGCGGATAAAAATGGTTAAAACATTTTTCAGCAAATCAATTAGAGCAAGATGAATCCTCACCACGTGCACCAGATGAAAGCAATCTAGCAATCTTCAAATTAGCCACCTAGTTTAAAGTCACCTGTGAGAATTTGCAACACAAGCCATAAGCAATGGAGCAAACTGTGGTGTCCACAGAGTGCCTCAACTACTTACGGCTGATATTAAAACACATTGTATGAAACTGAGATTCAGGGGAGCAAACTATTCCAAGATGTTGGAAGTTTCTTGCTTATCGGGATTTTGTCCTCACAAAAATTCGAAAATTGATGACATTCCTCTTTCATTTGGGCTTAATTTAACCATTTGTACTCAAAACAACCAATACTTTCGAGACTAAGCGGCCATCCTCCCATAAAAAGTTTTTGTCAGGCTAATTTCCTCACATTCCCAAACATTTTTTTACTTTCCCAGAAATTTTCTCGCTTTCGCTAGATCCGCAGATCGCTAGAGAGAGCAATTTATGCACCCCTGCTGAAGCTCAGAATGCTGATTAAAAACCATCAAATTGATGTAGCCAATGTAACTTCCTCTTTGCTGGGAAAAGGACATCCATGGAGGAAGTGAGAAATAAGAAAGGACTATCTCAGGAGATTAGCTTACAATCAATCAACTGTAAATAGCTACGTCTTAGGAATCACAACTACAGCGACTAGTTACTATCAAAATTTCCTTTGCCAGCAAAAAGAAAATTACACATTAAAATAGGAATCGGCATACAATTTGCGTAACCGTCATGGGTTAAAATACTCTTAATTAGTTGATGATTGGATACCATAAATTTGTTGCGTCACTGTAGATATTTTTGGTGGTTTATAACAAAGAGAGCAATTCAAAGCATCTGTAGCACAAGCTTGCAACAGCCTTATTGTTCCAATGGAACGCCATCTCAACTTTCTTCGGCTATTTGCAGTAAATTAGGCTCTTCAGTTATCAAGCTCACAACAATAATGGTTGAATCAACATGCAACTGAATGGAGTTGAGATAAAGGCTTTCTGAAACAATAGACTTACTTACAACCATGAAACACTATTTCTAACTTGACTCAGGGTGCAATTCAGGACTAATCCATCAAAAGGGCAGATGTGCCAAAAATTGGTTTTGAGAAAATGGCGTTTAAAGTTTTAAAAGCAGTGTATCTCCGAAAGTTATGAAGTTAAATACTTCAAATGAATGAAATGTAGTGGTAAAAACCCTAGGCACCTTTCATATTCCGTTGAGGTTTTTTTTTCAAAAATTCATTCCAAAAAAAGTGAAACGACATCTACTGTCCTAGGGTATCAACGAACCTTTTTCAGTTACCCTCCCGTATTTTCCTTTCATAAGAATCAAAGTTTTGAATTTTTAAAAGAGAGCAAACCATGGTGGTAGAGGAAACTTTCCACTGTTAATTTGAAGTAAGGATATGGGTGCGGATGTATAGATGAAACAAACTGAACAAATGAAGTTATACTTTGTTCGGGATAAGAAGTACGATGGGAAGTCAGGTAGAAACGCACTAAAGTGTAACGCAGCGGTTCTTCAGCCATCGATTCTCAGCCGCTGCGCTCGTTCAGGAGATCGACCTTTCGAAACCTTTTATTGAAACAGACAAAACGGAGAACTAACCGATTATTGTAGTCCTTTGAACAGTCACTCGAAAATTAAATTTTTCTGACAACCACAAATTTTGAGTAACTGACTTTAAATTTAAATTCTTCTCGACGTGCTCAACAAAATGATACCTACCTAATGGCGGACGGATCATGATGTGACTTAAGATTACGGCTTACTGAAATTACTCAATCAGGAATGCCGAAATCTTTGAAAAATTACAAACTAAGCCACTGGGTATCATTTTTCTGAGCACATCGAGCAGAATTTAAATTTGATGTCAGCTATTCGAAATTCGCAAATGCCGCAAAAATCTAATTTTCGAGTGGGTGTCAGAGTCGGGCAAATGGGAATCGTAATCGTTTACACGATTACCAAGTAATAGTAATCGTCAAATCTTTGGATGGTAATTAAATCCATTCTTCACAGATAAATAGTAAAATCAAGGGTATTTTTGATTAGATCTAATACTTCTGCAACTAATATGATGGGTGGCTTGTAAAAAATCAGCCTTGATTACCATAGAATCACTCTGCGAAAAAAACGATTACGATTACGATTACTTGGTAATCGTGTAATCGATTACCACCCCCATTTGCCCAACTCTGGTGGGTGTTCACAAGACTATATTTGATCATTTCACGGGATTGTCTGTTTCAATAAAAAGGGTTTAAAAGGCCGCCGGTTTCCTGAACAAGCCCAGCGGCCGAGAAGCTACGGACGAAGAACTGTTGTGTTGCAATATAGGGCGTTTTTACCTGACTTCCCATCAGACTTCTTATCCCAAACAGAGTATATAGACTTGGCTATTTAATAAAAAAAAATATTTTAAAAAATCGTGAGGAGAGCATGATTAGCATATGATGCATATGCTTAACCTAGGTAACCAAACCATACAGAGGATCAAATAGCCATACAACTGGCAACGTTGGAAAGTATTGACATGGGTACTTATGGCTGATAGCTATGTTATCAGCATCAGCAAAGTTAATCTTAAAAAACAAAAAGTCAAGAATGAAACAGATAACCAGTAGTAAGACATCAGCCAATGAAGCAGTTTGGGACTGAGGAATTTTGAGCCTAGAAACAGCTTGAATGAAGATGTGAAAGAGAACTGACTCCAGTTCAAGGGGAAACAGGTTGATTCCGAGTCTTTTCATATTTTATCGCATGCTGATGCAAACAGAAGTGAGCCCTTTTGGTCAAAAGCATAGGGGTGAGAGAGCTGTTCATAATAAAGCCTGAATCTCTATTGGCAACAAAACTGTTGATACATAGAAACCAGGTTAGAAAAATTTAGGTGGAGGGTTGCACCTGGGCAACGGATGCACAGTTAGTTCGGAAATAGTAGGTTTCAGGAAGATTCAGTCTACTAATCAGTAGCTGAAAGTAGACTGGCGGAGAAATTGAGAGAAAAATCCACTCATATCAAAACGGCCATTCATCAAGGAGAAAAGTAATGGGCACCCAAGGCGGAAGACAAAGGTGAAGGTACATATGTTCAGAGGCACAGTTTCCGCTGAGAAGCTGAGTTGCGTTATCGGAAGCTAAAAGTTCAGTTGAGACCTTATAGGCAAGGGTCAGACTAAGTAGCATGGAATAAATGGGTAGATTATTGATTTTTTGGGATAAATGAAGGAAAGATGATGCAATATAAACATTTCAGGTTAGCTTTCAAGACATTGATGAGCTGACCTAGCACCTACAAGTGAGACCGGGGAAAGCACAATTATATATTCAAGCCGGGAATTTTCAGGACTGTAGTCTCAGTGTAATAGCTCATTAATAGACTTACCGCATCATCTTCGGCCATTTTCGAAGAATTTATTAGCACAATTTCACTAAAAAGCAGGAAAATAACCCCGCACCAAACAACCACGTTTATATCACGAAAATGCACGAAATCAGCCGAATGTCAACCGGAAATTTTCGTTCCCCCACGTAAACGCAAACATCACGCCGCGGGGTCAACGGTCACCAACTGACCGCGCGATTCAAATTGACGGCTGACGGAGGCATGAAACACTCAAAAAAGATCGATTTTTATAGTAACATTTTCTGATCATTGCTCCCCTCGGCCCCTCCCAAATGTAACGATACAAGCTATCATGAGCACATCACTTTAATTTTATCCTGTGTTGAATGATGAATATAAACTGTTATAAGATACGATTTATTTGCATTATTTTTTTCAATTTAATGAGGCCATTAATAATAATTAGGTCAACATGTTTCTGTATTTTTTTAGTTTTTTTCTTTGTTTGTTGATGTATTTATTTGTTTATTTATTCATTCATTCATTAAAAATTGATTCAAAATACAACCTGATTACCGTTGAAATACAATTCAAAAAATGTATTAATCCAGACGACTAGGATTTGTAAGATTCGGATGCTACCCCGTTTGCCCAATTTCTGCCCCTATCTAAAAAATGAACGAAAAGATTTAAAGCACTGGCTAAATATGATCAACTTAAGGTAAATACAGATGGATCATCATTATTGGCAGGGATTGGGAGCCGGAGCCGTGGTCAGATTTGAATTTTATGTTCTCCTCGGCAGAAAACCGTGGGAATATTAAAATTAGTTACAATTTATCATTCAAGTACTGAATCCAAAGGCTTTTGCACCAACGGAACTTAATTTCAAAGATTCGGTTTCAAGTTATTGCGTTGGGAGCTCTTTAGGGAGCACTTTTTGAGAGCCGTGCTCCCAAAGAGCTCCCAACGCAATAACCTGAAACCGAATATTTGAAATTAAGTTCTGTTGGTGTAAAAGCCGTTGGATTCAGTATTTGAATGATAAATTGTAACTCATTTTAGTTTTCCTACTAATTTCTGCCAAGGAGAACATAAAATTAAGATCTGAGCACTGCTCCGGCTCCCAATCCCTGATTATTGGCCTCTCAGATGGTGTTATGCCACTCTTGATGCGAGGCATTATCTTAGATAACTACAATCAGAATGGAAACTTCGATTGATTTTGAAGCATTTTATCTTCTGGTCCGCCATTTTGAGAAGTTTAAAACTATCCTCATTAAAAACAATGCAAAAGACAGATTGAGAGATACCTGCCATCTTGAAAAGTCACTAAAATAGACCGTAAAAATGTTTCCATTGACTCTTTCGGGAGTTTTAATTCTGATTGTATTATTCCATGCCACAAAGGCTAAAATGAATAAAGTTGCAAGAGAATCCACATTTTTTCTTTCGAAACAAATGGTCACTCAACCGACAATACCTTTATTTACGGGCAAACAATAAAAACTAGAGACTGTTGAATATGGGTGACTTTCGGCGATAAAAGTGGGGTAGGAACGGAAAGGGGGCTTGAAAAAGTGATGACCATTTTTTTTTGTAAAAATAATTTTGTTCAAGGGCTTAAAACTTACAAGCGAGTGTGCGTGTGGGCTATGTACTTACGCAAGCATGTTCAACATTGGTATTTAATTTACAGAGTAGTTGGTTATCGCTACAAAGAAGCCTATAGATCAGCGTCAGCAAAAAGTCCTGTTACTGTGGAACAGATTTGGGCAAATAGGAGTGTAATTGATTACGCGATTACTGGGTAGTCGGTAATTGTCAAACCTTTGGATGGTAATTAAATGTAGCCTTCACAGATTTAAAATAAACTATCGGGTCATTTTGATTAGATCTAATTCTTCTGCAAGTGATAAGATGGTTGACTTGTAAAAAAATCAGCCCTGATTACTGTGAAATCCAGTGTTGCCAGATCGTGCGGCTTTCTCCATAAGACTCCATAGAAAAAGCCGCAAAATCTGGCAACACTGGTGAAATCACCCTCCGTAACAAAACGATGATTACGGTTACTAGGTAATTATGTAGTTGATTACCACCCCTATTCGCCCAACTATGCTGTGGAATTACTCATATAGAGAGGAGGATATTAATTGTTACAAAAAATAATTCCTGGAATTTTTTTTTTTTATTTATTTATTCATCCGTAATTTGTTTCATTTTTTAATAGAAGCTATACACAAAATGTAAACAATCATGTATGTACATACATACAAACAATAGGTACGGATAGAAAGAAAAAAAAACTTCAAGATCGATTAACAACAAAATGTTTAATGGTCAGAGATCTTTGTCCAAAACATGTATGTGGCATATTTTTTTAATTTAAAAAACACTTATTTTATCACAAAAACAATTGTGTGATGCTGCACTGAAAAAGAGGTTTATTCAAAAAGGCCGTTTTTGTGACCCCCTCGCGGGTGTATGAAAATTTCAGGGGTGATAGAGCTCGTCGTGGGGAGTCTGAATCTGGGCTTGGAATTTCTGTAGCCCCTCAGGAAGCGGTGTTGCCAAGCTTCAAAGTTGACGTCGTTTTTGGGTCATAACTCTTCAACGAATAAAGATATTGACCTGCGGTTTGTTTTAAACGATAGAAAATAAAAAGTACTGTAATTTGCATACCTAATTTAAGGTTTTTAAACGATTTTTGTTTAAGTTATGGCGATTTTTCGTTTTTCAAGACTATTAAAAAATGACGTTTTCAACATTTAAAAATACTGCGCTCCTGCAGATCGGTACACACTTTAGGTGCAAAAAAACTAGATTTTATGCCCTTTCGAATGGCGCAAACCGCGATCTGGGGAAATCATTTGTCTTTGAGCTACAGCCGCTCTAAGTTGCCCCTACAAGCCCCTTGGGGGTCCCCAGGGAGGCTATCTCAAAGAATTCAAACAGCAACACCTATCTTGTGATACATCGTTCGAAAGGGCATAAAATTCTAAGACTTTTGGTGCAAACCGCAAGTTATTATCGTTTTTCGTTTTCGATATATCGCAGATCAAAATTTTTATTTGGACCCATTTTCAAAAAATCATTCCTTCTATTTAAAAAGTCGGAATTTAAGAAATTAGGGGTTTAAAATATTTTAAAAAGCATGTACTTTTCATTTTTAAAAACAGTTTGGACAGTGATTCGGTTAAAATTTGATTTTAGAGCCTCGAAAAATTTCCAAAAATTTTGCCCCCTCAGAGGGGCTATCCCAAAAATGCCTATGCGCGACCCCTATTGAGTGATACATCGATCAAAAGAGCATTAAAAACTAAGAATTTTGGCGCAATCCGGAGATTGATATCGTTTTTCGTATTCGAGATATCGAATAATAAGTTCCTCTTACTTCCGTCTTCAAAATCGAACTTTGACCTTCGATTTATCGAAAACGAAAAACGATAATAACTTGCGGTTTGCACCAAAAGTCTTAGAATTTTATGCCCTTTCGAACGATGTATCACAAGATAGGTGTTGCTGTTTGAATTCTTTGAGATAGCCTCCCTGGGGACCCCCAAGGGGCTTGTAGGGGCAACTTAGAGCGGCTGTAGCTCAAAGACAAATGATTTCCCCAGATCGCGGTTTGCGCCATTCGAAAGGGCATAAAATCTAGTTTTTTTGCACCTAAAGTGTGTACCGATCTGCAGGAGCGCAGTATTTTTAAATGTTGAAAACGTCATTTTTTAATAGTCTTGAAAAACGAAAAATCGCCATAACTTAAACAAAAATCGTTTAAAAACCTTAAATTAGGTATGCAAATTACAGTACTTTTTATTTTCTATCGTTTAAAACAAACCGCAGGTCAATATCTTTATTCGTTGAAGAGTTATGACCCAAAAACGACGTCAACTTTGAAGCTTGGCAACACCGCTTCCTGAGGGGCTACAGAAATTCCAAGCCCAGATTCAGACTCCCCACGACGAGCTCTATCACCCCTGAAATTTTCATACACCCGCGAGGGGGTCACAAAAACGGCCTTTTTGAATAAACCTCTTTTGGACTGAGAGTTTTATAACGAACAAAACTTCTTTGTAATTGAATTGAACTTAAGATAATTCCCTTGAAAGAGTTTGTGGAAAACTCAAGTTGACCAAATTAAATTACACTTGGTTTACCATCAAATAAAGTACTCAGTGGAAGTCCGTGGGTCAAAACTAGGGGGGCTTTGTCAAAAATGTATGTTTTTTTTTTCTTTTTTTTGGTTGTTTGAAAAAGTTGTACAGAAAGCTATAAGAGGAGGGAACTTACACTTTTTCTTTTTAATCGTTTTTTTTTCCTTTTTTCCTTCTCTTTCTTTTTTCTTTTTTTCTCTTTCTCCCTTTTATCCTTTTTTCCTTTTTCCCTTGTCTCCTTTTTTCCTTTTTCTCTCCTTTTCGCTCATTTTTGTTAAGCCCTCCTTCCAAAACAGTGAGGGGGTTTGAGCCCCCAAAGCCCTCGCCACGAACCGCCACTGGGAGTCCCAACTCATCACAAACATAATTGTGCACTAAAAAATTTGAGATTTGACAATCTTGTCATCTGAAGCTATACAACCTAATGATGTCAGAGAAAAATGAATCGGCATGATTACAGGACAAATATAAATTAATAAAAAACTAGTTACACAGCAAAGAAAAAATTAACTGTACATTCTCACATGACTTATCAATTTTTTTGACAATATTTTGAACATTCAGCACCAAAGGCAAAGTTCTAGAGAGGAAGATTGATTACTTTACACCAGCCCGATCAAGTTGAAACCCTCAGAGTCGTACTTAAGTTCAACCGATGCCTCGAATCTGCACCACCGACCAATCAGAAGCAAGTATTTATGAAAAGTGAGGTTATGCTAGTTCAAGTAAAGTCCGACTTTTTGCCAACTTGATCGGGCCTCAGTGGCATAACTAGAGGGTAGCAAGGCAGCAATTGTGGAAAGGCGCAAGGTATTTAGGGGCGCAATTTGATCAAGGAAAATCGATGAATAATAAACAAGCTACAGAGAAAAAAAGAGAAGAAAAAGAGGCCAAAGCATTGGAAAAAATGTTCCTCCAGTTACCTCTGAATAACACAGTCCAAGAGGGAAGGAGGTGCAAAGTGCTTTCGGAATCAAAGGGAAACAACAAGTAAGTCCACAAACATATTTGTCATCAAATGCGTTTTCTACCTGATTCTGCATGATCTCCAAAGTGAAATTGGACTGGGAAAAGGGCGCTGAAATGATTAAAAAGGAGGGGAAGGGGTACCAGAGAAAAGGAGATGAAATGAAGGGGCTCCATATTTCGACTCACCCGGGGGGGGGGGGGGGGGGCTAATTTCGCCTCACAGAGGAGTGCAACTCCACCACGGTACGCCACTGTTGGTTTGGACTGTTGGGAATTATTTTGGAAATTATAAATTGACATAGGTAGCTTCCAGAATTAGGGCCCATTAATTACAAGGTTGCTCTTTCTGAGAAATATGGGCCCAATAAATGTTCAGGGCAGACAGTCCCCAAAAGACGTTGGATGTTGGATGGTGAGCGTTTAAGTTTGGTTTCAAATGGCCGTACATGCTCACCAATCATCTGCGAGTAGGACCATCCTTATTGGGCCATGTATGATGGATCTTTCAAGATTTTTCTCTGAGGAGCGAACCTAATGGACCTATAATGGTCCTTTCTTCCAGAAACCACTTATTTGTGATTGAACCAAAAGGTTTGCTAGAGGCCAATTTCTTTGGATAGAAAAAATTAAGCAAACAAGGTTTATCTAGGTCAAAACACTTGATTTTTTAGTGCGGTTCTATCTATTCCAGTAAAACTGATTCAATATGGTTCTCATAGAAGTAATAAGTTGATCTGAAATCATGGTTACTTCTGGTTCTTCTTGCCTGAAAAAAAAAGTTGACCTCTATGTTTACTCTAGTTTAGTCAAAAGAAAATTGCTTTGAGTAAGTATGCATTCAAAAAGCTTGAGACCCCATAAATCTACCCATCTACATGATGCAGCAACAGGAAATGGCTCCTTAAAATCATTCACCATGTTTTTAGAAGAGCAAAAACAAATAATGTTGATCGAAAGAATCAATTTTCCCTTTCCAACACCAAACTCTCTTACATGGACGGGTACAGGAATTTGTCTGTATCTCTCTCTCCCGCCATTTGAGCACAGGTGTTAGAAAAGGATAACAGAGGGAGCCATCACGTGACTTCAGACCCTATCTCTGTCCTTCTCTAACAAATACATTCAAATGGAAGGAGAGAGAGACAGACTAACTCCTGTATGCTCTCTTACACACCTCAGATTGAAAAAATACAATTTGTTGGTCATTTTTTACTAGGTGGATGGCATTAAAACTTACTTAACGGAGCTTTAACATTGGATTTTCAAAGCTTCGTCTATTATTTTTTTGATATTACAATTCCAGCTCCGAAAAATAAAAATCCTTAAAACCCGTCAATTTAGAGGCTTTTAGCTGCAATCACGCAGTATTACCTTCTTCATGGAACAGCACCCACAGTTCAGTTTCGACCTCGGTAAAGTGAAACACCATTTTCTCATGCCAAGTCATAGAAATCAAAAAGATTCAAATTAGGAATGAAAATATTCACACCGAGACCCAACAAGAGAGAAGAATGCATATTTTTTTAGGAATGACCTCGCATACAAACAGCACGAAAGATCCAGAAAACATTATTATGAAAGACTGGAATGAATACGTAAACAAGAACCAATGCACTTTCAACCTATTACGTCAATACTTTATTGAATGTTTACTTTATGGAATATAACTACTGATTAAAACAAAGCTAGATGAATAAATCAATAACCAAGACTGAGAACAACTTTTCTCTGACAAAGAATGCAATAGTTATCAATAAAAATAAATAATTTTACTATACTAATGCGGCTAGCCCAAAATAGACTGTGAAACACAAAGAAGTTTCCTTTTCTGGGGAACAGTCATTCTGATAGGCAGGAGTCACAGATAACTCCACTGCGGAGCAAAGAATTACACTAAATGGAGGGATGTCGATAAAACTATCTGCAAGAATCAGTGACAAAATGAAGGGATGTCGATAAAGCTGTCTGCAGGAATCAGTGACAGTATGTATCAGAGACCACGCATTAGCCGAACGCGCGGTGGCTGACTTTTTTTTTGGAACTCAACACGAAAAACACAGGGAGCATTGGGGAGAACCAGACGGTATTGGGAGAACCATCCAACATGGATCATACGTTGGCTGATGCAACTTCGGTGCTTCCATCTCATTGGGCAAAACCTTAACAACTTTGCTCATCAGTCAACGTATGGTCCATGTTTGTGGGGTTTTGTTGAGAAAAAAAAAATTGAAAATTTGAAACACCAAAAACAAAAGTTGCCACTGCACGCGATAACACGGGCAAGATAGATAGTGCGTGGTCTTTATTATAAGCCATCTTTTTTTACGTCCACAGTCGTTTGCGGTTCACAAAACGTGGTCATGAAATTATCTGTTCTTATGAAAGAATCGCATTGCATCTAGTCTAATTTGAATCTTGAAACCTTCCCGCATTCTTTCCTTTGCGGTCCACGAACGTTCGCAAGCTCAAAAGCATGTGAACGCTTGTGGACCGCGGAACTATTTTCATCCGCCCGTTCACAGTGGACGATTGTGGACATAAAAAAAGACGGCTATAGATTGTCTCTGGTGAGAATCCCTCTTTAACAATAAATTGAAATGGATCCAAGCCTTTAGGAAAAGCTACTACCCTGGTTGAAAAACACAGAATTTTGTCTCGATACATCTTCAAACTAACCTAACTAATACTCCAACCAGTTACATGATAAAGGTAACTGTATTTTAATGGTTCCCTTGATTTTAAAAGAGAAGTAGTAGTAGTAGTAGTAGTAGTAATGTTAAAAAAAAAGATTCTCAGACAAAATTCCTCATGTTGACATCGACCAAAGTTAGAATGTTATAAATTCTTGGGCCTCTCTTTAAAAAGTCGATTTTTGCAGCAAAAACAAAACACAGATTATCATCGGCCACTCTCTTTAAACAAACTTGATCAATCATTTTGCCAGAAAAATTGCTAGAGGGCAAAGAATTCAGATGATTTCAGGATTGATGCTGACCGTAGCTCAAGTTTAAAACTACTCACAGAAGATGAAAAAATAAAGAATGTAGAAAAATAATAATCTCAATTTATGAGACTTAATTTTAGAGAGACTAGAATCTAAGATACATCCGTATACCAATAGGAGAAGCAAAAAAAGAAAAAAAGAGGATTGATTTATGGTTAACGACTGAGAATTCTATGATTTTTTTCTGAAAATCTAAGGTATTTTCAGATCCTAGCCTAAAAATGATCAATAAAGCAAGTACCGACTTAGTATCGACAATTGAGTCTAGGACCCTCTTTAAAGCTTGACGTTTTAAAATAATTTTTTTTTTTTTTACCACAGAATAATACAACCAGAACGGAAACTCTGTCAGATTTTGAAGCAAATTCATTTCACGTCCGCCATGTTGGGATATTGGATGTTTACATCTGGATTCGCGCGCGAAAAAAAATATAGGACATGATCCGCAAAATTTTCATTCTGAAATGCCAATAGAATAAAAGTGAGGCCGAAACCATAAGATTTCTTTCCAGAATTTACAGAAATACATGAGTTTCAACACAAATCACACACGTCCGCCATTTTAGGATATAGGACCACAGCGTTGCCTATTGGTGCCATTAAATTCCAAACTTGCTTCCATTGGCTCTTATGGGAGTTTCCGTTCTGATTGTATTATTCTGTGTTTTTACTTTTCAGTTAGAGCATATACACCCTAATTTGGGTCTGTAAAGGTCCAACAGAGCTGAAATATGGACCTGAACAAAAATTGCCTATATTCCCATATTTTGAAGGTATTTTACCTACATTTAAGCTTTGTTTTCCAAAATTTGTTCTATGGTCATTTCATTTCCTCAAATTATACTTTTCAAACACATTGAATAAATCTAGACGAAGAGATAGCACTCCAAAAGTGCAAATTAAAAATTGGCTGGAGGAATAATTAAGTTCATTCAATAAAGCTGGCAAGTGAGCAAGATGATAATGAGATAAGACTTAATGATTGAAATTCAATACAAACAGTAATTTTAATTTTATAACTGAATTATAAAATTCAACTTTGTCCACATTCATTCCAATTCAATCCACAATAACTACAATTTCTGTCGAATTATTTAGAAACAAGTTCCAAGTTGAGAAACTCAGAAATAGACCAACAACAACAAAAAATGCACAAACTCTGCACCATCATTCATCAGTCATCAAGGTCTTGGCTTCGGAGAGTTCTAGAATTCTCCGGAGAGATTTAATGGTCCAGTGAAGCTGAAAGTTGTTTATTTCATCTCCAATTTTGTTTCTGATTTACCAGTAGAATTTATTGGAGCGTTCTTGATTCCCGATAAAATTAATTAGAATTCTTTACTGGTGTAACACGGCTTCGTCGGAATACGACCTCCAATAAAGCAGATAAAAACTAACCTAAAGTAGGTATACAACCTACTTCCATGTGTTCAAAAGGGTTTTTCGGAGGTTATTAAAGAGTAAACATACATTTTTAGTACGGACATGCTGTGTCTATGATCGTTTGAGAATTCATCAAAGCACAGATTAACGTCTTCAGCTTTATCGTGAACATCATCAAGAAATTCTGATGCATTATACCAGTTTATCCAGCCAGAGAATTTTAGAATACTCCCCATTTATCTGCTTGAATACTTAAGTACATGCACACACAAAAACTGCATTGATCAGATTGAAACCTGCAACAGACTCTTTCCAAATAGGAATTACTTTATCTGCCATTACCATTACCAACATCACTGAACATTTTTTTAATAAATATCATCCATCGAAGTATCAAAAACTTAAATGTACGAGTTCGAGCGCTCATAAATAAATACAAATAAAATGCAACAAAGAACGACCAAGCGTCAAATTTCACAACAAATCACTAAAAGCAAAAGCGGTTCTTTGTAACTGAGAGCCCCTCAAATCTTAAGGCCTTCGTACAAACTCAAACATGTTTGATCAAACTGCAGGATCAACTAGACACTTCCAAAATTCAAACATTAACTTGACGAAAACACCTCAAAAACGAGTTTTATTGGTTTCATTAAACTGAAAATGGTGAAAATCACACCATCCATCATCAAATAACTCTGCAGAACATCAACTGAATATGCAACGGTTGGTTCACCTACGGTTTTTGGTGAATTTCGGCTCATCGATTGCTCGTACGATCAAACCTGTTAGATCGTGCAAAGGGCTTTATCATAAGTACATCTTCACATGAACTTTTAAATCAAACTTTCTCATGTGATTCTGTAACCTACAAACACTGCATCTGATTCTATAAACTTTTTCCAGACATTTCAACTTGAACTTTGAAAAACTAAACAGAAAGTAAGACTCTTTTTATGACTAATACACTTGTTATCGACTGAAATGAAAGAGTCCCAACTTAAAAGCTTAAGAAAGTCCAAAACTCAATTGCAGTTTGAGATTCAGATTTGAGTTTTGGACCCAAAAAAGTATTACTCCTTATACTCATCATAAAATCCCCCGCAAGTTGCAACTTGACCAATCAAAGGCGAGGACTCACAACTTGCAGGCCATGCACATTAAATCCAAGGAAAAACATTTTTTGGGTCCAAGAAGTTGGAATTCGACACAATTCATGAGTTAAAAATTTGTTTTAGCACAAAAAATGAAGTGACTTCAAACACACAAAATCAACAAAACAAACAAAGCCTTGATCGTGAAATTTTGATCTACTGTGTACCTAACATGAGCAAAGAAATTTATAAAACTGTAGGGTTAAAAATGGAAAAATAGAAATATACATTCTTTTGCGTTATGAGGAATCAAAGCATCACAGCGGATCATTAAAACAATTCATAAAAAAGAAAAAAAATCATGGACAAAAATTTCAGGTAATTACTTAGTTGTAGTCACAGTAAAATAATTAGGATATTAAACTCAAATACAGTAGATGGACTTATTCCTTATTTGAGGAGTTCCCTGGAAAAACCACGTATAGAACAGACGGTAAGCTCGTCCTTAACAGTTCATAATTTCAAAGTGTAACTGTGGGTGTTTCTGATGAGTGAAGCGGGTTATCATTTATAACTGACGAATGGTCTCAGCTCTAATTGTCAGGTAAGAAAGAACAATCCGTTTGACTTATCAAAAACACACACAATAACACTTTGAAACAAAATTTTACAGAACGAGCATACCCTCTGTTTTACAACGTGGTTTTCCCAGAGAACTCTTCATTTAATTATTTCTACAAACCTGAAGAAGAAGGAAAAATTATGATTTGAATCAAAAGTGTAGAGTAGTCAAAAACTATGATTATTTTTATTCTAACTTTGTACCGCAAAACATCAATTTTCTTAAATTGATTCCTCACAGTTGACCAATCACATTCTCAGCATACACGTGAATTTGTGCTTGAATTAGAAAATATTTGAGTTTCCAAGAAAACTCTTAGAGCTACAGGAATTTTTCCACCGATTTTTACGGCGCGTACTACAAGGAGAAAAGCAGAAGTGTTTTGGAAAAAAAGCAATTATTATCAGAGGAAACATTTAATTAACACTACAAGTACAGTTAAATTTAGCTACTTAAACTAATAAAATGAAACTGTTGTTTGTAATTACCACAGTCTCATTAAAGATAAATGGATTGCTTTGTTGCTGAGAAAAAGAAGACGAAAGCAAGTTTAAAAAACCATGATGTCGAGATAACTTAAATATTTCCTTGGAAAAGTTAATTTTGAAATGAACTTTTAAACAATAATAAGCAAAAGTTATCTAAAGGGAAGAAAATAAAAATCAAGTTTATAAATATATTCAAGGCAAAAGAGCAAATAATGTGGGAAAATGGATCACTTTGTGAATGAGAAATATACATAGAAATGATAAAAATAACTAAAACTATTTTCAGTCACTACACAAATTTAATGAAAAATCTAAATAATCAAAAGAGGATGATTTGAAAAAATTACATTATATTAATTGGAAAAATGAATGATGAAAAAAGTTAAAAAAAAATTGAATATCAAAATACAAAAATCAGTTATCAAAAATTAGAAGGGTTGTGCGAAGAGGTACTCAATATTTCAAGTTCACTAATTAACAATCTTACAGAGTTTTTGGTCAGCCTCAGACAGACATTGCCAGATTTTGCATAAAGAATGCAAATTCTTCATTTAGTTTAATGTAAAGTGTGTATCCTTTTTTTAAAATCTGGCAACGCTGCGTTACTTTCCTATTTGAACTTGTTTAGCATGGTTGAAAGCACCTAAGTACAAGTATCAGACACACAGAAACAAAGACAGGTAGAATTTACCATCTGCATAGCTGATTTTGGAGTCTGCTATCAAGTCAGGTAAATTTGCCGATCATATGGTAAAAGTAACGTACCTTGTGGTGAAATGTACCAACAGGTTATCTTAATTTAACACAAGGTACGTTGCATTTACCATATGATGGTAAAATTCACCATACTTTATAGCAGACGCAAACAACAGCTATGCAGATGATAAATTTTACCAGTCTTTTTTTTGGTGCAACAGAATTTGGAACACGTTGCAAACCACCTTAGCTGGTTTTCTTTGAGGCTATTTTTACAACTCCGAAAGTTACAAATGTGTAAAGATAGTGAAAAAGAATGGATAAATTTCTCTGTATACCCTTTTTTTTGTTTGTCTGGATATAATGACCATGCATAAAACAGGAATTTTGAAAAAATTCAAGAAAATAAATTGAGGCTGATTCGAAAAATTAGAAAATTAGTTACAAGAATAAGTTTCTTATTTTAGAAAAATGACTTGCATACAAATTTTTCTAGGTAGAATAGCTTAGAGTGAAATTCACTTTACTTGAGATCTCCTTGACTTGGCTCGGTCTTTAACCGTCCTTCAGATTCAATTTCCAATTAAAAACACACCTTGAGATTTCTTGAGGAAGCTTCAAGAGATTTTTAAGGGAGATTGAGATACAAATTCGCAGCTTAGAAATGCTTTGGAAACGCATAGTATTGTACTCACGGCAAATCTTAAGGATATAATTTCAAGATAGCCTGTTAGCTACCTAGAAATAATTTCAAGATTTCTCAAAAATGGGGCTCTTGCAAACTTTTGCTACGAGCAAAGGAAATAGTTAATCTGATGTAGAAACCAACAAAAATCACACTAAAACAGTCTAGAATTCAGTAATAAACTCAGAAAATAGCTGTAACAGCAGGACCGTAATGGCAAAGTTATGCAGGTAACGTGGAAGATTCCTGTCTAATTTGCCACTTCCTCTACGGAAACACAGAGATACATCTCAAATTAGATAAGAATCTCCTAAGATACCTGCGTAGCTCTGCCATTGAGCCTGATTCTGAGACTGGATTTTGTGATTTTTTGGAGAACTCATCGTCCTTTTTACAGTTTTTATGCAAGAATCAACTCTTCAATCACCTGTAGATAAAGTTTGGAAGATCCCCATTGCTGGTTTGAAGGGAATGTCTCTAAATTGCAATTTTGCTCATCGACTCGCATCGATGCCAAGTCAAGGAAAACTCAAGCAAAGTCTCCAAATTGGACCCTTAGACTCAACTCTTTCAAAAATCCCAGTTCGCACAACTTAAAAGATTAGAGAGAAATTAAAAAGAAAGGAATACTAATCACAAGAATAAGTTAAAATTTAAAAGACAAAACACTTAAAAACTGATAACAATACCTACACAAAAACTCGGCTTCAGCTTGATTACTAAAAGTTACAACTCATCTTTGCTTAAAAACTAAATCTTTCAAAGTGACCAGAGGGAAAGTGAGTACCTAAGAACTTTCTAGACCTAGATGAAACATATGGGATTGATGAGTATGCATGTATTAGATACAATGAAAGTTTGTTAGTGGAACATCCTCTAAGTGGAATATCTCGTCAAGTGGAATATCTCGCCAAGTGGAATTTTTTTTCAGCACCATGAAACCTTTCATACTATGACCGCAGTTTCCTACGTGGAACTTTCGCTGGGTGGAATTTTTTTCGGGGCAGGACCGAGGTTCCACACAACAAACTTTCACTGTACGTTGGTTTTGAGTAATCATTTAGTAATTAAATGTCTATCCAGTAAAACTAAGAGAGAAAATTTCGGAGCTTAGTGGGGAAAGTTTGCAAAGTGAGCTGAAAATTCAGCTGCATGAGAGCTGTGAAAATTTCATAATCAAGCTAATATTCTGGTAAGTAGGGGAACACCATCTGAAATAAAGCTTCGGTTTCCGAACTCCAGAAAACAGGAACCTGTTTTAAAACAACAAAATCAACAAAATTAACTTAAGCGATGAGAAAACAACTTAATCATATTCATGACTACTTTCTCGCTTGGAGATGAGAAGCGAGGCTGTATCTTTCTCATCATCGTTCATTGTTCTAGAAAGTTTTGTGAGTCCTTCTGTTACCCCGCACTGACTTAAGCTGAAAAAAGAAAAAAATACCTTCCCATGAATGACATGATTTTACAAAATTTAAAATAGCAGCACCAACATTCAGTGAATTTTAAGCTTGGCTGAATCCTAAAAAATTTAAAATAATTGATAAAAAGTAAATAAAGATGCATTGAGAAACTCTCAAAGATAATAGAGAGTATTTGGCATTAAAAACTGAACGTTTTTACATAACGGACATTACTAAGAACGGAAATTTTTGGCTTATGAGATATTTTCAGTGATGATAGACGGTTATTTCAGGAGTCCGAATATGGCCAATTTTTTTAATCTGTCCCAAGGAAATTGGGAAGGAGGAGTCAAAGTTAAAACCTGTAACTGCTGCCTTCAGTTTTTTTTTTTAAAGAAATAAAGCTATTGAAATGATCTTTGCGCAAAAAAATAGATCTTAACAAGATCTTTTGATTCATGTCTAAGAAAATTGATTTTAATGAATTTTTGACCATCTCATGATTTATGATTGATTTTATGATTTTTGAAAAATATATTGTTTTGTTTTTAAAACTTATCAATGGAAGGAAATGCATCAATCATATTTATAACGAATTATTTCCGTGTTGAAAGTAAACACAAATTCCTCATTTAGGCTCTCCTGAAAATTGTGTCTGATGAAGTTAAGGTCCTTTTTGTCAGAACAAATCATAATCCAGGCTGTCTTCAGAAAATGGCCGATAAGATGCAAGGTGTGTTTTTTCCTTAGCGATGAAGTCAAATTGGAATTTTTTGGGAACAGCATACCTCATGTTTTAACCCTTCAAATCCAGCACTATCAGAAACCCTTCTCACAAATTCTTTATCAATCTCAATGAATAGAATGAATTTTTCTTGTTTAGTGTGACGTGCATAGTGATTTTTTTAAAAATACATTTAAAGTAACATTAAAATATTAATTAATTAAATGTTAATTAAATTAACATTTTAACATTTAATGTTAATGGTGGTACTTTGTACTGTCAGGATACAACGGGTTAAGGGCCCTTCTTCCGGAGACCATTTCAATTATAAAAGATATATTCATTTGAACAAAATTAGAGGTCATTTCAGAAGTTTAGGCACACCTAGACCAATAATCTTCGGAATTTCCCAACCTTATTTCTCATATTACACAGTAAAAATAAATGAAAATGAATTAGAACATAGGCTTTTTGTAGAGAAACGCATCTAGACCAAAAGGTTTCAGTCAGAGACAAGTTTTGTTTCGATATGAAGGAATAAAAATTGAAAATTCGCCGAAGATTATTGTTGAGCAATGCCTACGCTTCTGAAACAAACTCCTAGACGTGCACTACTACAGAGCGACTTGATCGCTTTCTAACTTTTTGCTAGTAATTGATTAAATACGGTTAAAATAACTTACACAATATCCATTTCTTCATCATCATCATCTATGCTCACTTGAAAATATGGATTAGCTGATGCTGGTCGGAACTTGTAACCACTTAAAATGAAGAAAATTAATATTGTCACCTCATAGAATAGCTCATACAGCCATTCATATTGGAAAGGCACAGTTATCTAGAAAAAGAGAATGAGTAAACGATTAAGTAGAGTAAACTGAAAATAAAAAAGGAAAACAGGAAAATTTTCAAATAATTTTCATTTGCAAGCACAATTTCAAAAGAAACTTGTCTGCCTTTTTTTTGGGGTTTTTCCAAAACCAGCTGCAATCAAACTGGAGTGCAGAGCACGATTTGCATCGACACGTTGATGACAAAAGCAGTTTTTGCTACGTTCCCTGCAGGACAGCTGTATTTTTGAACATTTTGACATTTTGGCAACAATTATAATTTTCTAGGACTCAATTTTTTTTTTTTTTTTTTTTTATTTTTTTTTTTAACTCGAAAATCACTCAACTTTTTTTTTATTTGAGTAGCACTTTTGAGTATCTAAAAACTTGAAACTCAGACATTTTTCGGGTACTTGAACACCTCTGCTATTTGTTTTTCATCAATATTTAATTTTTTATCTTGAGAAGACACTCAATCAATTTCGATGGACTTCACTTTATTGATATTAGATAGATAGAGATTCTACTTACTTTTAATAAATAAACTATTATTCTTGTGAAATATACATAGCAGACTATCATGATATAAAAATGCCTGAAGAGTTTCAGCTTTTTAAGATTGATTGCTGCTTTTCCATCGGTCATTGATGCTTCTTGTAAATGTCGAATGGACCTGTGAAACATAAAAATATTAGACACTATAACAGATGTGCATTAAAGAGAGAAAACTACAAAAACCAAAAGCAGAATGCCCAGAGAAAATTAGAGTCTCTATACACTACGAGAGTTGCGCCAAGTCATCTTCTTCTTCTTCAAATTGAAGAAGAAGAAGCAGATCAATGGAGCCCCCAAGCGGCAAATTGCAAATGGCGGGCAACCATTTGCCTCTGCGCTGTTGCCGCTATTTTGTTATTTCTAGTAAAGGTTAGGTTCCGTTTCTTGATAATAACGACCCTTATTGAAACAAATAATGTTCGCCAGAATAACATATAAGCAGAGCCAAAGTTAACAATAATTACCGCAGTCACTGTTACTGTACATGTGTAGTAAAAGCAAGTATGCGAAAAGGAAACAAACCTTCAGCCATTTGCATTTGCCTCTTGGGGCTTTCGTGTCAGCCTAGATCTGAGAGCCAATCAGAAATAGATTTCAACATGACGCAACTCTCATAGTATATCAGTGGCGTGGCGTGCAATTTGATAACGTTGTAATGTGTCCATTTAAACCCATGTAAAAGGTCGAATGCGAAGGTGTTCACCGAACCCAATAGTTCGATCTTTTTCAAGGGTTTAAATGGACAGATTGCAACGTGGCCGAATAGCACACTGCACCACTGTAGTATATAGGAGACTCAAGAACAAACCGCGTGGTATTGCTGATCAGAAAACAATTCCTTAACAACTTGACTGTGGTATTTCTGAAGTTGCCTAGCTTTTTCAGGCATCTGCTTAGAAGGACCAAATGACAGAGTATATGACCCAAAACTATTTGAATTAGTAGGATATTATACATACTTTTAGAATAAGTACGTATATTTGGTTTTGCACCTATTTTCATTTGTTTTTCTCTCTCTGGGCAAAAACATGAGAGAGGGGCTCACAGCAGAGCTTTTCACCAGGCTAGATTTGAGTTAGATACATAGAAAATTTGGCACAGGGAATTATTATAATTTCAACAGTGATGCGTTCCTTAAAGTCATCAGAACGACCTCCCACAGAAATGGGGTTGCTGACTTTTGCGTGTGGGTCAGCACTGCCGTTTTGTGTAAAATAAATTACATTTTTCTATTCACCAATGATTCCACCGGTTGAGAAAAGATTATACAGTTCAGTTCAGTTCAGTATGACTGTACTGCACGGAAATTCTCTGATCTGTAATCTTTTCTCAATCACCATTAAAATTAGGCTCGAAATAACAAGGCAGAATATTAAAGTGTCTGCTATCCAACTCTTCAACGCCTTGCCCTTAAGCCTCAAAAATCATTTTAGGAATGGAAAGGGTAATAATTTTCTTAAGGATCTGTTGCACTATCTCTTATTTACGGCACCCTACACTATTGATGAATTCCTGTCCGCAGCTACTTAACTTTGGTGACTAACTGTCAGTGTACCATTAATTAATTTAACATTTTTTTAATAGACCATTTATTTGTTTATGTTACTTATATTTATCTGAATTATTAATTTTTTTTGTATTCTTGTGACTGACCTGTATCATAGCCTAACTGATAAGGCATCATGTACCAATTAAAAAAAAAAACAAACAAAAAACAAACAAAAAAAAACAAAATCAGAGCAGGGGCTGTGTAAGTATTAAAATATTTGCAAGTTTTCTAAAGTCATCAACGACTTTACCGATTGATAAAATATTACTGATAAGAGTGTTTTCGAGCATTACAGTCATAAACTGAACAGAGCTGTGAAATCTTTTCTCAACCGGTGGAATTATTGGTGAATTGAAAAATGTCATTGATTATATGCATAACGGCAGAACTGATGTGGGTATCCCATTAATCCACCGTGTATGATCACATATTATTGAAAGAATAATTACCAGACGACAGGGAACAGGATAGCTCCACAACAGAATAAATCAACCAACATGAAAACATCCAACCAATTCCGATACTCTATGTCTCCTTCTTCAGATTCATTGATGATGATGTAAGCAATATTCGCCAGCACCTAAAATAAAAGAAATTATAGAAAACTGAGAACAAGTCCAGCCGCCCAAAACTTGCGTTCGTTATGCTTGTATTTCAAAGCGAACGATTGGACTGAGAATACAAAAAGGGAATAGGAAGGAAGGGAGATACCT
Organism: Trialeurodes vaporariorum; assembly: GCA_011764245.1. Lineage (NCBI taxonomy): Eukaryota > Metazoa > Arthropoda > Insecta > Hemiptera > Aleyrodidae > Trialeurodes > Trialeurodes vaporariorum. Next base: position 51,851,938 of record VMOF01000388.1, on the reverse strand, counting down.
AGCAAGGTACCTCACTGTGAGGAAAGGGGACAAGAGGGAAACCGCACCAAGCGTGACACCCTGAGGAAAGGAGATATCTCAAGAACACACTAGGACTGTTATGCTCTTGGAATTTTTTTGGGCAATCTGTGTGTCTCTCTACGATCTTTTCTCTCTCTCTTGTCTCAATGCCTTTTTCCCCCCTTCTAAATAAAAAAAACAAACAAATTAAAACAAAAAAATCAAAATTGAATAAAACTATTTGAGGCGTATAATTGCAAAAAGTGGAATCTCCATTACAACGTTTTCACGATTGTGCAATCTTTTTATACTTTTTTTTAGGAATCCAATGCACTAAATTTGAATTTTATAATACTCGCTCACAAAATAGCCCTGTAATCTGGAAATTTCTCTGTGAAAATGGATTTGTGGAGAGAAAAAATGCAAAGGTTCCAAAATCTTGACAACTATGTGATGGAGAATATACCTTGTGCTACTGTACGCCTCACTTCAAATGGATGAGTTCAGAATAATTAAATTAACAACTTCCTAATTTTCAATATTCACTAGATAAACTAAGGATTCACAGAGAAAATTCTTTGATAAAAATAATTAACAGCACCATGAGCAGAGCCAGAAACAAAAAAGTGGTTCAACATTTTGCAAAGGCTGCCAAAGCAAAGCGTAAGATTGGTAGAGGAACCTACACATTTTTATCAAATTAGTGAATTGAACTTTCACACAATTTAAACTTTAAACAATTTTTTTTAAAAAAAATGTCAAGTTTTTATTCATTTTTTTAATTTAATTTTAATTTCTTTTTAAAACCTAGGAACTTGAATCAAATCAATCAAAAACCCTACTTAATTTTTACAAAGCTCATACTCAAGTACAGAGGTTACAAAATCATTAATTATTTTAATTAAATATTAATTAACTTATTTTAATCAATCTTATGAAAGTGGCTATTGCAAGGATTTAAGTCATTTAATAATGGCTGCGCCACAGAGGAAATCAAACTAGTCTAAATGCAGAGACATTATGAGATAATTTTTCATACGATACAATATTCCCATAACTTGTTGTTGGAAAAAATGTAAACTAAAAAAATAAAAAAACAATGCAGAACTTGAGATATTAATGTCTCAGGGAAAGGAAATTTACCTGTAGAGGGATGGCAAACATAAATATTTTCTTTTCTTTTTCTGATAAAATACATTTGATGAAAGTCCAGCCTGTTCCAATCAGTAGAATTGTTATGATCAAAACAGATCCCTTCAACCTGGACAGAAAAAGAACATGTATGAGGAAATTTCTAAGTTAAGACTCAAGCTCTGCAACAGGAATTCATAAGCAGATGTGATGCTTTTGCAGAGCCCTTCAATCTTAAAATAAATTGCAGAGGCGAATTTTACTTACAGTGTCGAGTGAAGATTTTCACCCCAACCAACGCCAACGGTTCTGCATTTCATTATCTCACCCGAATTGTTTGTTCAGCAACAATGGATGGCACGTATGCAGAACCCAAACCTTGGAAACAGTACCCGTTCCGCGAGGTGGGGATGAAAAGAGTAAGTCGATACTGTTGATAAAATTTGCTTTATGGTATGCCTCACGAACACTTTCTCACATCTTACTTAATCTGGGGGGACCCCAAGACACTCCTTTGTTACTCTGAGAAATATACCCAGACCCCCCTTAAGGAGTTAGTTTTACAGTGGGCTGGTTGCAGAATATTTTTGCCAATTTTCATCAAAATTCAAACAGCTACAACTGAAATATTCCTATTTTTCCCTATACAATTACCCATTTTACCCATTGGTTTCCATTGATTTCAATGAAAACCTTTTACTCTCCATAACTTGCTTGTAATTTAAAATGTCAAAATCAATTTCGATACAAGAATCAATTCGCGATATTCCATTTTTTGGTACTTTCAGCCTCATTTTTGAAGTTATTGACGAGATTTTTTGCACAGACACTCTTCAGATGATTATCTAGTAACTGACACTCCGCTTTCTTAAAAATAAATTACTTTCAGCCTGTAATTTGACTTTAATTTGGTGGCAGAAATCGGCACTAAACGCTGAAGAATCACCTTAAGTCACCAACTTTAAAGTCACTTTATGAGTCTGTCAGCGAGAGCCCCATTTATTAAAATCATAATATCAATTTCTACAGAATCAACAAACGGGCAGAATTATTTCTTCAACAATCGTTTGTCAAATACTTACAGGTGAATGACATAAAATAGGATGGCCCAAGTTGCAACACGTTCTCCACGTGCTTGGATGAAATGGTAATTGATTCCATGGAATAAGAGAGAGAGCGCTTTCAGGAAGACAAGCGTTGCCATCAGGTAATGAATTTTGAATACAGGGTGCCTTTAAGGAAAACATTGACGAAATCATTACAATACTCAGCCATGAGAAGACATTAAAACAATGGTACGGTGATTTAATTTAATATGATTTTAATTTTTCATCTTCAGCTGTAAAAATCCTGTTGGCTGATAGACTCACTCCCCATCATCCCAAACCTCGCATGGTTGCAGACTAGATCACAAGCTCCTGGTTTTAAGGCTTCTTCACCATCACTTTCTGCTCTAAGTGTCACTTATTATTTATTATTTAGTGTCACTTATTATTTATTATTTAGTGTCACTTATTATTTATTATTTAGTGTCACTTATTATTTATTATTTATTTATAGTGTCACTTATTATTTATTTATAGTGTCACTTATTATTTATTTTATTTATTTATTTATCTATTTATCTATTTATCGATGTATTTTTTAATTTTTCACTATTTTCATTTTTATTGTTTTCACTTTCCTTTCCTTCTTATTCTCTTAATTTTTTTTTTTTTTTTCTCAAGGGTGTCAAACACGATAAAATAATTTTTAACCGATAAATATACTAACTATAGTATCGTTTATTTTTTATGTAACTATACATAATTATATGATAAAACAAAATAAGTTGTAAATACCTTAATATTTGTTTAAATAATTTTCTTGGATTTTATTCACGAAAAACAATAAGGCAAGAAAAATTACATTTATAGATTTAAGGAAACAAACGTTTCGGCTGCTTTGTTTCCTTAAAATCTATAATTGTAATTTTTCTTGCCTTATTGTTTTTCGTGGATAAAATCCAAGAAAATTATTTAAACAAATATTCAGGCATTTACAACTTATTTTGTTTTACTAATTATTATGTTAATATAGTGCCATATCTCAATTTAATTTAATATAATTATATGTATTTATACTAAAGGCATGTTTCTGCCACAGAAACGTGTTTGCAGCAGTTAGGGCAACAGTTGCCCAGTAACAAAATGTTAGAATAAGTAATTAGAATAAGTAATTAGTTAAAAGAATATGGATTAATTTGTTTAAGACAAAGTAGCCATCAATAAAAAGGTTAAAAAAAAAAAACTTTCTGCTCTAAAAATTCTAGAATGAACAATTATTTCCTTGATGGAAGCTTTCCAAGAGATACTGATGTTAATTCAGGCTGAAGAAAAACTAAACTTTAGGCAATACCCCACAAACACTTTCTCACATCAATCTTCATCTGAGGGGGGTCCCCCAGACCCCCTCATATTTGCTAGAAGAAACCCTCAAACAACCCTTCAATAATCCGGGGGAGACCCCTAGACCCCTCCTAAAGGGCTTAATTTTACAGTTGGCTGTTTGCAGAATGTTTTTGCTAATTTTAATCAAATGTCAAACAGCTATATTTGAAACATTCCAATTATTCTCTATGTTTGCCCATTTTCCCATTGATTTTAATGGGAGCCTTTTATCCTACATTTTCGAAGGAAAAAAAAAGGCTCTCTGAGGAATGTTAAAAACAAATTCTCTGCAAAATTTGGATGTATGTATAAGGACTTTCGGTTCACAAGTTATGCCGGGATACAGACAGACAAACAGACAGCCAAACAGACATCTGCGCCATTGCAATACTTCCTAAATTTCTAACTTCGTTAGAGTGCGAAAGTAAAAAAACCTCCAACAGGAGACTTGAAAAACATGAAAAAAACTATAACTTACCGACTTTTGAGAAGAACATACATCCACAAAATACCGCAGAAGAAGAAAATCAGTGACATGGTGAAATAAAGAGCAGGCAAAGGTATTTCACCAGCAGATAGGAAGTTTAGGATATTTCTTTCCACCACATCCAAAAGGAAGTCCAATTTCACTTTCGGTTTCAGAAAATTATAATTTTGGCAATTGTGGAAGTAAAGATGATACAGTCCCTCTTCTTTCTCTGTCGGAACGTATACAACAAACTGTAAAAACAGAGAACATTATTATTACATCAATTCCAAAATAGTATGAAGACTCAAACGTTGAAAATTATATACTTATTAGTTACTTCAAATCAACCCTCAAGATCAATAAATACATTCTTGACGCCAACATTACTTTTCAACAGCCCACTATAAGCAACTTTTATTAAATTTTTGTTTTGTTTTGTTGTTTTTTTTTTTTTGTGATCTGCAAAAACTGGCTTCATTGCGTCAACATATAACATTCCCCTTAGATTAGGCTAATATATTTATTTGGAAAAAAATGAACCACAATGGAACACTACTGTGTTTTTACTGAGCTTAGCCATCACAGTTCGAGTGTTCAATCGGAACAAAACAGAACACTTTAAGCATTTTGATGATTTCGTTCAACGATAACGGTTACTTGTGTTCCAATAAAATATAACTTTATTCCGCTCGAAACATGGATTCTTCGATCTGTTGATTTGTTTACAGCACAAACATTAAAAAAAAAAAAAAAAAAACGAATTGAAAGAGCCTCTCCTCTAAAATTGGCACAGAAAATAAATGAAAAGGGCAGTTCAAAAAGGTAAACAAAGACAAGTCGCGAGAATTTGGGTAAAACCCGGTTTTGTAAATCAGAACCGGACCACACTCAACCAAAAGTGACCGAGAGAAACCCAATTCTTTGTGTTCCATTGTATTCCATACATAAAATAAACTGTAGGGAATACCCTACGAATACTTTCTCACCTCAAATTTAATCTGGGAGAGACCCCCAGAGACCCCCCATTGATACTTTTTTCAAAATCCAAAGATCCATAAATGAAATACACTGCCCCGCAAAAAAACCGGCTCACCTGGCGCGCTGGATCATTCCGCTCGAAAATGCAAAAAAATTACAAAATTTAAAATCGTCATAACTTTTGAACTAAGAAAGCTAAAAATATTTCAAGGCCAGGTTCGGATTCCTCATACTCTCTAGTTTTTTCTGCATAAGCTTAAATTTTATTTTGGTAGCTTTTCCGCCCGTATGAAGAGTTTTTCCAAACCCTCGCGAAAACTGTTTTTTTGGAGCACATCTGTAAAAAGTTACTCAAACTTCTCACATCTCTTTGGGATAAAGTAGCATAGATAGACAAAATCTGAGACATGCATCAGATTCCTCAGAGTCAGGGCTATTGACCTGGTTACCTCAATTTTGTCTACAAAATTTTTTTAGGGTCGGAAAATGCACTTTTCCGAGACCATGTAAAAACCGCTTCTGAACACCCAGTTTACACATGCGAAAAGATGTTAAAAGTTCAAACCGTCATAACTTTTGAACCAAGAAAGCTAAGAATATTTCAAGGCCAGGGTCGAATTCCTCACACTCTCTAGTTTTTTATGCATAAGCTTAAACTTTTTTCCCGTAATTTTTACGCCCGTGTGAAGAGTTTTTCCAAACCCTCGTGAAAAATGTTTTTTTGGAGCAAATCTCTAAAAAGTACTCAAACTTGCCACATCTCTTCGGGCAAAAGGAGCATAGATAGACAAAATCTGAGACATGCATCAGATTCCTCAAAGTCAGGGCTATCGACATGGTTACCTCAATTTTGTCTAAAAATTATTTCAAGGTCGGAAAATGCACTTTTCCGAGACAATGTAAAAACCGCTGCTAAAAACACAGTTTACACATCCCGCTCAAACATGCGAAAAGATGTTAAAAGTTCAAACCGTCATAACTTTTGAACCAAGAAAGCTAAGAATACTTCAAGGCCAGGGTCGGATTTCTCATACTTTCTATTTTTTTATGCATAAGCTGAAACTTTTTTTCCGTAATTTTTACGCCCGTGTGAAGAGCTTTACCAAACCCTCGCGAAAACTGTTTTTTTGTAGCAAATCTCTAAAAAGTACTCAAACTTGCCACATCTTTTCGGGCAAAAGTAGCATAGATAGACAAAATCTGAGACTTGCATCAGATTCCTCAGAGTCAGGGCTATCGATATGGTGACCTCAATTTTGTCTAGAATATTATTTTAAGGTCGGAAAACGCTCTTTTCCGAGACCATGTAAACGGGCCATGTAGCGGGATGTGTAAACTGTGTGTTCAGAAGCGGTTTTTACATGGTCTCGGAAAAGAGCGTTTTCCGACCTTAAAATAATTTTATAGTCAAAATTGAGGTAACCATGTCGATAGCCCTGACTCTGAGGAATCTGATGCATGTCTCAGATTTTGTCTATCTATGCTACTTTTGCCCGAAGAGATGTGGCAAGTTTGAGTACTTTTTAGAGATTTGCTCCAAAAAAAAGTTTTCACGAGGGTTTGGAAAAACTCTTCACACGGGCGTAAAAATTACGGAAAAAAAGTTTAAGCTTATGCATAAAAAACTAGAAAGTATGAGAAATCCGACCCTGGCCTTGAAATATTCTTAGCTTTCTTGGTTCAAAAGTTATGACGGTTTGAACTTTTAACATATTTTCGCATGTTTGAGCCGGATGTGTAAACTGTGTTTTTAGCAGCGGTTTTTACATTGTCTCGGAAAAGTGCATTTTCCGACCTTGAAATAATTTGATAGACAAAATTGAGGTAACCACGTCGATAGTCCTGACGCTGAGGAATCTGATGCATGTCTCAGATTTTGTCTATCTATGCTCCTTTTGCCCGAAGAGATGTGGCAAGTTTGAGTACTTTTTAGAGATTTGCTCCAAAAAAACAGTTTTCACGAGAGTTTGGAAAAACTCTTCACACGGGCGTAAAAATTACGGAAAAAAAGTTTAAGCTTATGCATAAAAAACTAGAGAGTGTGAGGAATTCGACCCTGGCCTTGAAATATTCTTAGCTTTCTTGGTTCAAAAGTTATGACGGTTTGAACTTTTAACATCTTTTCGCATGTTTGAGCGGGATGTGTAAACTGTGTTTTTAGCAGCGGTTTTTACATTGTCTCGGAAAAGTGCATTTTCCGACCTTAAAATAATTTTATAGACAAAATTAAGGTAACCATATCGATAGCCCTGACTCTGAGGAATCTGATGCATGTCTCAGATTTTGTCTATCTATGCTCCTTTTGCCCGAAAAGATGTGGCAAGTTTGAGTACTTTTTAGAGATTTGCTCCAAAAAAACATTTTTCACGAGGGTTTGGAAAAACTCTTCACACGGGCGTAAAAATTACGGGAAAAAAGTTTAAGCTTATGCATAAAAAACTAGAGAGTGTGAGGAATTCGACCCTGGCCTTGAAATATTCTTAGCTTTCTTGGTTCAAAAGTTATGACGGTTTGAACTTTTAACATCTTTTCGCATGTTTGAGCGGGATGTGTAAACTGTGTTTTTAGCAGCGGTTTTTACATTGTCTCGGAAAAGTGCATTTTCCGACCTTAAAATAATTTTATAGACAAAATTAAGGTAACCATATCGATAGCCCTGACTCTGAGGAATCTGATGCATGTCTCAGATTTTGTCTATCTATGCTCCTTTTGCCCGAAAAGATGTGGCAAGTTTGAGTACTTTTTAGAGATTTGCTCCAAAAAAACATTTTTCACGAGGGTTTGGAAAAACTCTTCACACGGGCGTAAAAATTACGGAAAAAAAGTTTAAGCTTATGCATAAAAAACTAGAGAGTGTGAGGAATTCGACCCTGGCCTTGAAATATTCTTAGCTTTCTTGGTTCAAAAGTTATGACGGTTTGAACTTTTAACATCTTTTCGCATGTGTAAACTGGGTGTTCAGAAGCGGTTTTTACATGGTCTCGGAAAAGTGCATTTTCCGACCCTAAAAAAATTTTGTAGACAAAACTGAGGTAACCAGGTCAATAGCCCTGACTCTGAGAAATCTGATGCATGTCTCAGATTTTGTCTATCTATGCTGCTTTATCCCAAAGAGATGTGAGAAGTTTGAGTAACTTTTTACAGATGTGCTCCAAAAAAACAGTTTTCGCGAGGGTTTGGAAAAACTCTTCATACGGGCGGAAAAGCTACCAAAATAAAATTTAAGCTTATGCATAAAAAACTAGAGAGTATGAGGAATCCGAACCTGGCCTTGAAATATTTTTAGCTCTCTTAGTTCAAAAGTTATGACGATTTTAAATGTTGTAATTGTTTTGCATTTTCGAGCGGAATGATCCAGCGCGCCAGGTGAGCCGGTTTTTTTGCGGGGCAGTGTATTTACATTTTTCCTTTCTTGACCCTTTTTTCCATTGATTTTAATGGAAATCATTTTTCATCCACAACTCAAGCAGATAAAAAAATTAAAATTCCAAAAATATAAAAAAAAGTCCCTCTAGGGAATGTTAAAATCAACATCTCTGCAAAATTTGGATGCATATGGATCAAGAGTTCAAAAGTTATGTTGGGTTTCACATTTTACGGCTACGGACAGACAGACGCCACAGAAAATGTGTGCATTTACACTTCCAAGCCACGTATGATTGAATAATGTTGGAACTTCATGGATGAATATTCTTTAGGATAGTATTAGGCATAATGGGATCCAATTATTTTGTAATTATCATGATTTACTTAGTCATAGTGAGCCAAATATCGAAACAAAATACCTTGCAAATCTCTGCGCCATTGCAATACTTTCTCTATTTCTAACTTTGTTAGTAGTGAGAAAGTAAAAATTTCCTATCGGCTTCCGCTGAATTTTTGTGGCTCTCTTTCAGTAACTCTTTAAAAAAACTGAAAATACTTACACTTGTATTGAAGATTAGACCTGTTTCATCCACATCAATTGGAAGCATTTGGGAACAGAGACCATTGGTCACAACTTTCTTATCTGAAAAAAGTAAAAGAAAATTATTACAGAAAAAAAAAGGTACATCAAAACATTAAAATATAGGTGAAAGAGAAAATTAGCCAAATATAAAGACAGCGACCAGTAGTAGTATCTGATGGATTTCTCGGGTTAGTCCAAAGGGCATTATTTTAATTCGATTTTTTTAACAAACAATAGGACTGGTGTGAGAGGATCCTGATCTAGTAATCAAAGACTTTGAATGAATTTTTTTATAGAGGCTCCATACGTTATTACGATCTGTGGCAAAAGTTTCTACAGTCAAAAGAGCATACAACACAATGAAACTGTCATAATTCGAAAGAATTTCCACGGAAAATGAAGAAAAAAACAACTACATATCACGTCCTGGCCGGTGATGCGGTGGGGTAAATACCCGGGTAGATTGGTATTTACCCGACCGCGAAGCGGGCAAATACCCGAAAAATGGGTATTCTCATTTTTCTTCGGGTTTTCTTGAGCAATAAATTTAGAAATGATAATTTTTTTTTTTTTTTTTTTTTTTTTTTTTTTTTTTTTTTCTGCAGATTTGGAATAAACGCAAAATTTTAATACTTTCAGTGCAAACCGCAGGTCGATATCCATTTTCGTCTTCGATATATCAAACCTCAAAGTTCTATATCGTCTAATTTTCAAAAAATCACAACTACTCCAAAAAAGGTCCAACTTAAAAAACCAACAGCCCAAATATTCTCAAAAACAAGTGATTTTCATATAAAATACGTTTTACAGCTCAAATTTACACTGTTGCTATTTTTGAGAGCGATCGACTCAAATTGCAACGCTGAATCGATAGAGGGGCCACAAGCGGGGGTTTGGCGACAACAATCTTTTTGCCCATGTGATGAGTCATGAGTTTTTATGAGTGGAACAGCCCCAATCGCAACAGATATGAAAACCCTTGAGGGCTATCGACTCGAATTGCCACGCTGAATCGATAGAGGGGTCACAAGTGGGGGTTTGGCGACATCACTTTTTTGCCCATGTGATAAGTCACGAGTTGTTATGAGTCATGAGTTGTTATGAGTGAAATATGAGTGTTATGAGCCCCAACCGCAAAAGATATGAAAACCCTTGAGGGCGATCGACTCCATCAATGTCCATGGACTCCATTTGCCAAGCTCAACGCTTCAGCGACTTCACGAGCTTCGGAACGACCACTGCATTTTGAGAATTGCGGAAAATATCAAGGAGAATCTGCTGGTCTACCTGGGGAGGGGGAGGGGGAAGTAAAGGCCTAAGAGACCGTAGCCCCCAACAAAATCCAAAAAAAAAATTGTGTAAACAACACAATTTTAGAAAAAATCCCCCTCTCAAACGCACAAGGTAGAAGGAGAACATGTAGCAAGGACAACACTCTGAGGTTGGCTCTGATTGGTTGTGAAAAAGTCGTATCTCATTTTTTTGAACGCGCGATTCAAATTTAGAATTCACATCGTGAAAAGAAAAATAAACAACGTAATTGACGATGTTAATCCATTCTATAGTCATAAAGTTTAAATATAAAAATTACATTCCATGTTGAAATAAATAAATTATTGCTTTCCCTTCAAACCTAACCTCAAACAACAATGCAATTGTGCAAGATACACAGAGTATTAGGAGACAAGATGGCGGGGGAGTCGTTTTTTCCGAAGTGGCCACGCCCCCTGAGTCGAGTGTTGTCCATGCTAGAGTCCCTATATACTATGAGAGTTGCGACAAGACGCTCAAAATGAAGAAGAAGAAGCGGATCAATGGAGCCCCCAAGAGGCAAATTGCAAATGGCGGATGGCCATTTGCATCTGCGCTGTTGCCACTATTTCACTATCTCTTGTAGGTTAGGTTCAGGTTCTCGACAATAACGGTCGTTATTGAAAGAGATAATTTTCTCCAAAATAAAATTCAAGCAGAGGAAAAATTCACAAAAATTACCGCGGTCACTGTTACTTCAAATGTGTAATGAAAGCGAGTTCACAAAGAGTAAACAAACCCTCCGCCATTTGCATTTTGCCTCTTGGAGCTTTCTTGACAGCCTAAATCTGAGAGCCAATCAGAAATGGATTCAGCAATGGCGCAACTCTCATAGTATATAGGGGGACTCTAGTCCATGCCTGTTCTCCATGTTCTCCATATACTTTGCAAAAAGCAAAAAGCAAAAAGCTTATCCTATAAAAGTATGTTCTAGACACCCCCTCCCCCGAAGTAGAGGCCTGAGAGACCATAGCCTCCAACAAAATCCGCAAAAATGGTATAAATAACACAATTTTACAAGATATTCCCTCCCAAACGCAAATAGCCCCTCCTAAAAGTGTGTTCTAGACACCCCCCCCCACCCACCAGGAGGGATAGAGGTGGAGGTTGGCAGGGATAGTTTTTTTTTTTTCTTTCTTTCTCACTAAAAATGAAAGTAATCGGAGTAACTATGTTGACTAATTTATTAGGAAAGTAAGCCATAAACAAATATATAAAAACAACGATAAATAAATAAATAATAAAATAAAACAATAAAATAAGTAAATGAATGGCAACACTGTCAGAATGGCTAATCAAAATCCGAACTTCTCCTTTCCGCTTTGCGCGACAGTGGATAGTATTCAGTTGAAAAAGCATGAAAGAACAATGACATAAGCTAAATACACTTGCCCCCGCTTCTGACAAGAGTGGCGATTTATCGCTCATTCCGCGGAGAGCATTACCGAAGATGGATGCAGATTTGCACCTTTTTTACATTGTTCTTCTTCGGAATCCTTTTACCGATTCGTTAATACCATAACAAGGCCGAAAAGTGAAACTTATATGTCAGCGCTAGCTCACCGTTGCTCGCTCCGTTGCCAATAAGACCGACTTCTTCTCATCGCGGGTATTTTTGTAAACCTCGACGACGATTTCGCAAATCAAAACCTTTCACGGATTTTAAATTGAAGATAAATCGATACATCGAATGCGCGAGCCGCCACTTACACAAAATGAGAAGCAGTGGCATCTCGTGAAAATTGTCAACATTGGATTACTCCATTAAAACCTATGTAAAATAATCGATTCTTTGCTCGATTCTTTTCATGAGTTTAAGTGGAACATAAACCGATTAGTCTAATGCGCAAGCCGCCACTGATACAGAGTCAGAAGCAGTGGCGGCTTGTGAAAATTGGCAACATTGGATGTACCCCATTAAAAACTAAGTAAAGTAATCGATTCTTTACTCGATTCTTCTCGTGAGTTTAAATAGAACATAAATCTATAAATCAAATGCGCGAACCGCCACTGATACAGAGTGAAAAGCAGTGGCGGCTCGTACAAATTGACAACATTGGATGTAAGTACTCCATAAGAATCTATGTAAAAAAAGCGATTTTTTGATCGATTCTTCTAATGCGTCAAATAGAAGAAATGACGATTTATCGAATGCGCTAGCCGGCACAGATACAGAGTGAGAAGCAGTGAATTGGCAACATTGGATGAACTCCATTGAAACCCATGTAAAATAATCGATTTTTTTTTTACAAAGGCTTTAATGTAATGAGGAACATGATTGCCAGATTGCACGAGCCGCTCATATGACGGTGAGTAGTGAGTATAAATCAAGATAACAAATTGTGAGGACAAGCCGATTTGCAATAACAATAAGCAATGTCAGTATACATTGTCAGTGTATAAGTGGAGGAACAATCAAAAGCTTCTGTTTACAGAGTTGCAGGAACAATGTTAATGGCCGCATGAACTATGAGGGCTCAATTCGCTTTCTCTGATGCCGATGCATTAAGTTTCAAATTTATGATTACATGCAGCGAACTGTAGGGCGCAGGGTGCAGGGGGAGGCGACTCTATAGGATCTGGATCGATGTCGGGGTGGGAAAGGATAAAGGCTCTTAAAGGGTCAAGGTTACTCGACTTCGTTCCATTTTCTTGCCGCCAAATAAAGGCGGTATAATAGCTCTGACGCCCCAAAAAAAAAAATAAAAAAAAATCATATTTTTCGGCATTTATTTTATTTTTTTGTAGAGCCAGGCTCAAATGAATTACAGTCATTGCAGGAAGGGGACATATATAGTATTACAACATCAGAAGATCTCTTCCATCTCTCTTATCTTCCATTTGAATGAATGGGTAGGAAAAGGAAAAAACGAGGGGGTCTCGCCCATATACAAGAATAATATACATATATCCTTGTCTAACTTATGTACATGTTTCAATAGAAAAAAGCGAAAGATAAAGAATCTCTCGTTGCACCACTGTAGGTACTACATATTATGAAGGGCTTCAGTGGCGGATCTAGAAATCTTTCAAGGGAGGGGCTATGGTCCCGGAGGGGGGGGGGGGGCTAAAACCTACTTTTTCAACAAAACGCCCAAAATTTCTCTTCTTATAATTTTTCATCACCTCTCTTTCTTCTTTGCGCCCCCCCCTCACCATCGCTTTGCATTTCTCGGCCTATCGCTTGCCCCCAACGTGGGTAGTATTGTTACGCCACCATATACGTGCTTACCCCAATGTAAATAATGAACCCTGTGACACATTAGAGAGCATACAATCAATGGATCATGAGTTAACATGGGAGAGGCATGAGGTATAGCACCAACTTTCCAACAGTGCATGTGTCTTTTGAAATATTGGTTTCACAGATTGTTTTACTAGTGGCACCCAACACCAGCATCGCTTACGGATCTTTTTAAATCACTTGCTCAGTAAACGGAGCCCCCCCCCCCCCTCTGGCGGACTCGAAATCAACCTAGCAAACGAACAAAAAACAAAACAAAAGTGGCAGTACGACTTTTGCAGTCTTTTTGACAATGATTCAGCTTGTCTCCAACACAGCAGCGCCCCCCCCCCAAAAAAGTTAGGCCATGGGCGGACCGTAATTTGGGCTACGGGGGCTACAGCCACCCCCACTTTTTTGGGCGAAGGGGCTAAAAATCGGGAAAAAATCATTACTTTTTAGCCCCCCACTTTATTTGGTCACGGTCCGCCTATGAGTTATAGGTATATCCCTACTTATACGTATTTAACACAGTTCACATCTAAATACGACGTCAAACGCGATATTATAACGTGCATTCATTTCCACCTGGGCATACCCTACCCTACTTGAGACTATTGTGCATATAGCCGTTAGTTTATGTAATTCTGTTCAACTCGAGACGGGTTAAAATTGCCTGACACAACACGGAAAGAAATCCGCGCGGTGATGAGCACCGAACCGTTCGGTAAATGGATTTACCGATCTATACGTTGACCGTCACCCAACTTGCTAATTATGATCACCGAACCGGTTCGTGATCATCACGGTCTCGCGTTCAGTAAGTGTTTCATTGAATTGTTCGGTTACGATCACCGAACTTTTCAACAAATCTAGGCACGCTGGGGCATTTCAAAAGTTCAGTAACAAAAATGGCGTCGTAACGGAAATTCGATTCGCGTCGGTTGTTGATATTTAATTGAAAAAACTTTGGTATTTTAGTTTCCCCGTAAATTTGAAAGTAGTGCCAAATACGGAATAATCTGCGCAGTGAGTTACTGCGCATGCAGTCCAGCAATGCAACACTCAACGGTCTCATCTCATAACCTCAGTCAGAACAAAAACAGATCGGCCAGGGAGCTCTCAGTAAGCATGCATGAGTTAGTTTAATCAGCAATGTTTTAAAACTTTTCTGCCACTCATCATCATCGTTTTTGTGCCTAATAAAAATCGACGAAGTCTACTTTCATTTCCTGCATACGTTTTGTGAATATTTTCAGCTTGAATCCCCTCTCTACAATATAACTTGTGATCTTGTTCCCATGACGCTCGCCAACGATCCGATCACTTTTTACAATGTTCAAGTTCATCTGAATTATTGTCTTTCGTCCCAATGTTTACCCTATTATTGTCTCTTGATTCGCTATTTGTCGCTAGCTTTCAGTGCTCAAGCAAACTCGTTGTCTCGTGCCCCTGCAAATTTGGGATGTGCCATCATTTAACAGTGTCTGTATCAGTGTACTTGCTTTGTGTATATCTCTCTCGGTTTGTTTTGAAGGTAACTTCCTCAACATTTTAGTTGAATTCTCTCTAAAAGCTCTTCATTTCCATGTGATTTTGTTAGAAGGTCTTCATTTTCATTTGAGACGAGTCTGCATTGCACAGTTTGCCATGGCTTGAAAGCGGAATGAACACCTTTGTAAACAGCAGTGAATCTTTCTCATTCTAATTTTCTTATGTTTTTTTTAACATTCTCCAGCTCACTGTATTGATTAATTTATCAGCAAATATTGCTCTAAGATTTCCTTGAAAGGCTCCCAAGTTGATGTGTAAAGTTACAGAGATCACATCTAGCAAACAGTATTACCGTAGCAACCTCCCTGTGCATTGGCGGATACAGGAATTTGACTTTGTCTCTCTCCTCTCATTTGAATGTGTGCGTTAGAAAAGGACAGAGATAGGAGCTAAAGACATGTGATGATCCTTTTTGCTATCCTTCTCTAACGCATGTGTTCAAAGGATGACAGAGAGTGAAAGACCAATTCCTGTATCCACCCATGTCCCTGTAAATGAATGAATGGTTAACCTAGAATACTGAATTTTGAGATGACCTACTCAGTAATTGTATACCTACATTGCATAACACTCCTGTAAATTGAGTGCTGGTTTTTGTATTTTGAACCTCTGATCAGTCCAGTCCAATTTTGGGTGGTTGAAGTATCGTCACCCGTTTGTTCTCTGTTATCCTATTAGTAATAATTGGAAGCATTTTGCGTTGGCTGAGCACCCATGGTTATGTGTGACCCTACTGTGAGCTTGCTAGTCAGCTAAGCCATTACGTGGGGATTGTTTTATTTGACTTAAATGTGGAACAAATTGAAGCATTATAGTGTAGTGGAAAGTTTTATCATTCCAATATTCTCCAAGTCAGCTCAAGTAAAGGTGCTAATACGCAGCACGGTTATATCATCCGGATGTTGATTTTCTGTCCCTTGATCTGTTTTTCTGAGCACCTAAGTTGATACCAATTCACCGATGGAGATTGTTTTGCCCCTCGAATCCCAAAGAACAGGCCTTTTATTTTCATTTTTACACAGATTTAGAACTCATATATCTTGAGTATTGGGTTATGAAAAGTGGCAGTGCCTGCTTCCAACGTGCATCAGTGAGTGGTTGATTAGGGTTGAGGCAAAACTCTGAATTAACCAACTGCTCTTAATGCGTTTAGATGCATCTTGGAAGCAGGCACTGCTACTTGTCAGAACCTGATACTCAAAACTTATGACACAGACTTGTGACTTTAGTAAATAGTTCAATCAAACCATTATTCTAACCAATATCTGTGAGGGAAAGGGCAGAAAGTATGAGCACCATTCAAACACTTCGGTTTAGAGGCTCTTCGACTCAAGTTGGTTCAATATAAATCCAATAAGAACTGAGATGTTTGAGGGACCACAATATTCAAGAGCATGAGATAGTGAAGAGCAATCGTAAAATTTTTTGCTGATAGCTAAACTACCTTAAAGCTCAAAATGTCTCATCATTTTCCATGCTCTAGCTATCATCCCTCTCTCATTTCACAAGTAGTCCCCATTTGAGTATTGTTGAGCCAGCCAACTAAAGTCGAGTCGAAGATCTGTTCAAAAAACCCAAAAATTTTCTGAACTGGATTTTTAAAAATTTGCAGTGAAAAATTACACTGTGCTTGAGCTTGGCTCTGTTAGAACAGAACATTTCAACAAAGTTGGCAGTAGTCAAGAATAAATTCACTTTGAGAATTCATGACAAATAAATACTTCATGGGAAATATTGCAATAAAAAAGTAGCAAGCAAGTTTAATGATCTCATCCTCACTGTCAAGTGTTGCCCCCCCCCCCCCCACCCCCCTTCCAAAAAAAAAAAAATACTCTCACAGGTGAATGCATTTATTTTTTCTCTGCCCATCTGAATGTGTCTGGTAAAGAAGGATAAGAGGAGGAGCTATCACATGGCCTTAGCTGTCTCTCTCTTTTTTTTTCTTTTTTATTTCCGATACTTGAATTCAAATGGGTGGGGAGAAAGGAAAATTCATTCCTGAATTCACCCCTTTGGCGTAGTGTGCAATTTGGCAACATTGCATCTAGTCCATGTTGAGTCTTTAAAAAGGTCAAAATATTGGGGGTGAACCGTACACTCCCTCGAATCGATAGCTTGTATGAGTTTCAATGGAAGAAATGAAACATTGCCAGATTGCACGCTCCGCCATAGATTCCCCCATGCTTCAGTTGATATCGTAAGTGAACATCAATCTTGACGCTCAAGCTTTTCAAAGTTTAGTTTGCAGAGTAGGACCATCCAAAGGAAATTACTTTGGTAATTGGTTGATGACATAGAAATGTAGGCACACCTAGACCAATAATCTTTGGATTTCTACGAAAAATGATTTCTCTCTTTACTGAAAAAAAATTGATAAAAATGAATGTAAGCGTTGGCTTTTCATTGAGGAATGATTTAAAATTTAAGGGGTCAAAGTTCCAGGGAAGCTTTTTTTTTTTTTATGAATGAATGTAACTTAAAAATTTTGCCAAAGATTATCGGTAAGCTGTGCCTACTCTTCTGCAACGGACTCTACTCAACTAAGTACTGATTACATCTGTACTATTCATGGGTATGTAATTTTTGTCTGCTCAAGAAGCAAAAAAATGTTGTTTTTATTATTGTTGATGAAAAACCGTTTTCATGAGAACCAGAATTTGAAACGGGAAAATCTTTAAAAAATAACAAAAAACAATGCTTCAAGATCACTTCCTCTTAACAATCATAATCTGGGAGAGATTCCTGAACTCCCCTCGCAACTGTTCCAGTCAGGATAATACCCCTCACAGACCCTTTTTGGACGGAAGGATCCCCAACCTTCTGACAAATGAATCGATTAATCTTCAGATCTTTTAAAATTGGCAGGCCCATTAAATTGCATAGGCAGCGATGAATTGAATGTGTTTCATGGGAAAATTTTCACCTTCATGACAAAAAGACAATTCCGATATACTGTAGTACAAAGCTACTTAATCCCAGGTTTTCATTTTTTGGGGGAAAAATGCTTTTTTTTTTTTCACTTGTAAAGAAAGTATCTAAAATTGTCCTCTCTGACATATTTTGCCATAATTCTGATAAATTTCTTGTAAGCTAGGAAAGTTGGGTGAAGTTTCAATAGCCTTGTAGACTGATTGAAGGCGCAGTGTATAGAGGATTGCATGCACCTCTTTCAAAGCATTTTCCGTTGCTAATGTTATTGTCCCCAGTTTTCAGTCATCATGCAGTCCCGGGGGCCTTATTAAACCTATCTTTTTTTCACCCCCCCCCCCCAATGGGGCTATTCTCCCTTCATTTCAAGTAATTTTGCATGATGATTCAATTATTTGAGAAAGGCATGTGTTTATTTCTTCATTCAAGCAGACATTTATTTTGATTATTCGGTGATGAAAACAAGTATACGGGGTGTTTTTTTCATCCCCCCCCCCCCCCTGGTTTTTACTTTCTCACTCTAATGAAATTAGAAAAATTGAGAAAGTATTGCGATGGCGCAGAGATTTTTGATGCATTCTGTTTCGATATTTTTGGCCCGCTGCGACTAAGTCAATCATGATAATTATAAAATAATTGGCTCTTATCATGCCTAATACTATCCTAAAGAACATCCATCCATGATTTTTTCAATATTTCTAACCATATGTGGTAGGGAGGAGTAAATGCACAAAATTTCTGTGGCGTCTGTCTGCCGTCTGTCTGTCTGTAGTCACAAACATGAAACCCAGCATAACTTTTAAACTATTGATCTATATGCATCCAAATTTTGCAGAGATGTTGCTTTTAACATTCCCCAGAGGGACTTTTTTTGTTTTTTTAAAAGTTTAATTTTTTGGGTTATGGAAGAAAAATGGTTTCCATTAAAATCAATGGGAAAATGGGTCAAAAAAGAGAAAAAATTTTAAAAATTTCAATATTGTATCTTTGGATTTGGAAGAACATTTTAAAAACATTCTACAACCAGCCCACAGTAAAATTGACCCCTTATAGTTCAGCAAATTAACCCTTAAGACCGTTTTAAAAAAACAATTTAGCGCGTTCGAGCCAAAAAATGGAATAAAAGTGAGAAAATTTAAACTTGTAAATCAGTGCCAATTACTAAAAGCTGGGGTGAATTTTGATGAAACTTTGTATACACAATGTACTACCACAGTACTAAAATATTTTCTTCTCACTATCATCATAATAAATCTTTTGGACCGTTTCAAGGGACCATATAGGTGCGATTGAGAAAAAATAAGACCAATTAAGCAAATAAAAACATAATCCTACTTATTGAGATAATTCGGGTTAGGTCCAATTAATTTTAATTAAATCCGGCACAAATAATCTACCTACCTACATTTACTCTACTTTATATAGAATTTCTTATCATTACAATATACAGCCCTTAAGACTGTTTTTAAAAAAACAAAATCAGTGCGCTCGAGCCCAAAAAAAGGAATCATCATGAGAAATTAATCTTTAAACTTGGAGTCAATCAATTATGGCTCGATGAATTTTGATAAAAGCTTTTGTACACACAATCCACTATCAAAATACTAAGATATTTTCCTTTCTTAGTCACCATACACAACTGATAAAACCTTTTCAAGAGGCAATATAGGTGAGATTGAGAAAAAAAAAAATGGGGAAAAAAAAAATAAAAAAAAATCCTATTAATTGGGATAATTCAGGTTTGGTCCAATGAATTTTTATAAAAACTGGCTTTTTTAGACTACAATTAGTCTAAAAAAAAAGCATTCCTTACAGATACAATATACAACACTTAAGAGAGTTTAAAAATCAAAACACAAATACCCAAAAACATAAAATTAAAGCGGGGAATTAATGTTAAAACTTGGAGTCAATCATTCGTGGGATGAATTTTGATGAAACTTTGCACAAACATATTATGTTACTGACCCACTAAAATATTCCTATCATACAGTCATCATCAAAAACCTTCAAGACCGTTTAAAGGGCCAATATAGGTGCGATCGAGCAAAAAACTTTGAAACCAAGCAAATAAAAAAACTGTCGTAATACTTGGAATAAGAAATTCGATTATGACTCAATTATGTTTGATAAATTGCAACAAAAAGTTTGCAACCAACCTAGGCAGGGATTTCTTTTGAATGTAAAACTATAATATACAACCCTTAAGTCTGAGACTGTTTAAAGGCAAAATAGCTGTTCCATCAAAAACCCAAAAAAAAGAATATCCAAAGAAAATTAAACTAATAAAGAAAATGGATGGATGAATTTTGTTGACATTTGGTGTACACAATCTACAAACAAAGAACATCTTTAAAGGGGGGTTTAATCTACCAAACTAAAAAAATTTTTTTGAAGATCCACAGTTCAAAACCCATCCTTCAAAGGATGAAGTAGGCAACTATTCGTACAGCTTCTCTGCAAAATCGCCAACACCTCGAATTGAAGGCGAAAAATTTTGTGCAGGGGGGTGAAAATATTTTAAATTTGATGGGAGTCTAGGAGTCTCTCCCAGAATTCTAAAAGGGGGGAGGGGGGCTCCCCCAGATAGCTAAAGGGGGTCTGGGGGTCTCCCCCGAATTCTAAAGGGGGGTCTGGGGGTCTCCCCCAGAATTATAAAGGGGGGTCTGGGGGTCTCCCCCAGAATTATAAAGGGGGTCTGGGGGTCTCCCCCAGAATAATAGAGGGGGGGCTGTGGGACTCCCCCAGAATTCTTAAGGGGGGCTGGGGGTCCTTCGACCCCCCCCGATAAAAATGGAGGGAGAAAGTATTCGTAGGGTGTTCCCTACAGTTTATTTTTCTTGCTAATTGAGATAAAAAGTTGCGGTCTTTGATCATTCTTCATCATTTTGAATGAATTGTCTTTTTTTTGGGGGCAACCCCCCCCCCCCCCCCCCCAGGGGGGGTTTCTCAAAAATTTCAAATGGCAACCCCCATCTTGTGATACATCGTTTGAAAGGGGGGTAAAATTCTAAGAGTTTTGGCGCAAACCGAAAGTTGATATCGTTTTTTGTATTCGACATATTGAATATTCAAAGTTCAAATTTTTGCCTATCTTCAAAATTCGATATCTCGAATACGAAAAACGATATCGATATCCGGATTGCGCCAAAATGTTCAGTTTTTTGTTTTTTTGATCGACGTGTCATTCAATAAGAGTCGTGGAAGGGAATTTTCGAGATAGCCTCTTTTATAGGGGCAAAATTTTTAAAAAAAATTTGGGGGCTCTAAAACCAAAATTTGGACTAATTTTATGTCAAAACCATTTCGTTATTTGAAAAGAACTTGCTTTTTAGAGTATTTTGGACTCATAGTTTTTTTAATTCCGACTTTCCAAAGTGGAGTAATGATTTTTTGAAAATGGGTCCAAATCGAACTTTGAAATTCGATATATCGAAAACGAAAAAAAGATATCAACTTCCGGTTTGCGCCAAAAGTCTTGGAATTTTACGCCCTTACAAAAGATGTATCACAAGATAGGGGTTGCCATTTGAAATTTTTTAGATAGCCCCCCTGGGGGCTCCCTAGGGGGCTGGGGGGGGGGGGGGGTTTTACCAAAAAAAAAAAAAAAAAAAAAAAAACATTCAAAATGATTAAGAATGGTCCAAAACCCCAACTTTTTATCTCAATTAGCAAGAAAAAAATCCAGGGGGGGGAGATAAAAAACCCCCTATGTATGTACCATCACAAGTGTTTCAAATCGGATTAACTTGTGAAAAAAAAAAGAGAAAAAAAATAGCGAATATGAGGTCATCGAACAGTTCGGTGACTGTCAACCACCAGTTCGGTGACGATCAACGACCAGTTCGGTGACGATCAACGACCAGTTCGGTGACGACCATCGACCAGTTCGGTGACGATCAACGACCAGTTCGGTGACGATCATCGACCAGTTCGGTGACGATCAACGACCAGTTCGGTGACGATCAACGACCAGTTCGGTGACGGTCAACGACCAGTTCGGTGACGGTCAACGACCAGTTCGGTGACGGTCAACGACCAGTTCGGTGACGGTCAACGACCAGTTCGGTGACGGTCAACGACCAGTTCGGTGACGGTCAACGACCAGTTCGGTGACGGTCAACGACCAGTTCGGTGACGGTCAACGACCAGTTCGGTAAATACATTCACCAACCCAGTTCGGTGATGATCACCGTACTGTGCCTGTGTCCACATATTCATTGGCCAGTTCGGTGATCATCACCGAACTTTTAAATGATGATCACCGAACCTTTCTTTCCGTGAAGTTAAATGAGGAATGACAGAGATTTGAGGATAATTTAATGTAAATGCAAAGCACACAAAAGAGGAGTGTGATTTGAGAGGCACTTCAACTGGTGGCTCATTACGGAATAAAAGCTATGGTTGTGGTTACTGCATGCGATAAAAGTGCCTTGAACTATGGTACAGCCGGTACTGACAACCCCAGAGTGAGTACCCCAGTTCATGGCGCTCAATATGAATGAGCCGCATTTTGCAGTAGCCACACGAGT
Source organism: Trialeurodes vaporariorum (assembly GCA_011764245.1). NCBI lineage: Eukaryota > Metazoa > Arthropoda > Insecta > Hemiptera > Aleyrodidae > Trialeurodes > Trialeurodes vaporariorum. Next base: position 51,829,434 of record VMOF01000388.1, on the reverse strand, counting down.
CCAGGCCTGCAGATAATAACAGATCACGCGATCCCGGATCGCGTGAAACCTGAAAAGTGTGGCAATTTTAAAATCATTCTTTTTATTTAAATTTTTTGCTCAAAACAACTTGTTGGACTGATATGTAAAATTTTGAAACAAGATTTCAGGGCACAGAGAGAATTCTTTCTTTAATCTAAGGCATACTTCGTTTGCATTAAGATGATTCCAGGGTCGATTAAATCCAACCGTGGACACCACGCCACGTCGCGCTGCTCAAAAAGTCAACCGTTTTTGGCTAAAATTTACGAATCCACGCTAAGTATACAAATTTGAGGAACGTCAGCACCTGCGAGCACTTCAGGAAGATACTCTGAAAGTTTCAAGCTGAAACACTCAAAAATAAAGCCGGAAATTATGAAATACGAAAATTCCCATAAGCCTCAATGAGTGCGAGTGAGGCAGATAGACATATTACACTCCCCTCCCCCTCTCACTCACTAATAAGCTAATGGCGAAATGAATTTCATAATTTACGGCTTTAATCCTAAACCAATCCGGCTCGTTTTGGGCTCAAAAAATCCATAAAAAAAAAAATTCGCAGGTGCTGATGTTATTGGATTTTGCGTTTTATCTACGACTTCAGTTTAAAGCGCCAAAAACACGACTTTTCCGAAAAGCGACTAGTGGCGCTATCCATCGGATTAAAATCTGGAAAAGTTTCACCTGGAATCACCTTAAAGAAACTGCACAGTAAAATATTGACTAAGGGGGAACGCCTTTAACCCAAAGAAAATGTCTGCTGCTACAAGTAAAAGATTCCTTGTTGGGACAGTGATTCTCCTTCAGGCAATAGAACTTACTTAGTTAGCGCATAAGGAAAACTGTCAAAAAGTAAACGTTTTTCCTTGTTTTTAAAGAGGTGATTTCTCTCAGTGTACGCGGTATCGAAAAAAGAAACGTCACTTTTAGAGGGGGGGATGTATGCTGGTAGATTCTATCCAAGTGGCAAGGAATTATCAAGACTACGAGGGTGCATTTCAGAGACTTTCCTTGAAATTTACGTGGGTACCAATCGTATGCGCATCGTTATGCAATTTTCTTTCTTTATTTTTTGGCTGATTATGGGAGAAATTATATTTAGACCCAAATGTACCCCTGACAAAAATGGTCCATAAAGGTCCATAAGGTCCATAACCAATTCCCTTACAGTATGGATATGTATGGATTCATACGAATATGTATGGATATGTATGGATTCATACGAATATGTACGGATATTGTATCCGTATACGTGTTGATACGCTTTATAGATCAATACATATCCATACTCTGTACCTATAGGGAATTGGTCATGGACCTTATGGGCCTGTCTGGACCATTTTTACCAGGGTCCATTTTATGTAATAGTTATTTTTAGATCTGATCCCATTCTCTTCTGTTTCTTTGTCGTCTACAAATCTGCTTAACAAGACTCGAACTTGAAAAGTCCACTATTTATTCACTTATAGCGATTCATGAAATACACCTGAACCAAAACAGCTTCTCAAGGAAGTTTCAAGAGATGTTCAAGTAAGATTTAGGCGCGGATTTGCAATTAGCTCAGCTCAGGAGACGCTTCAGCGATGGACAGTATAGTGTTATCAATACAAACCCAAAGAAGATAATTTAAAGGTAGCTCATTAACAACCTTGAACTAACCTTAAGATATTTCAAGAGTTGCTGTCTTACAATAAACGTTTGCTCAGCTTATATTCTACTGCAGCTGCACAGCTTGATATGAATCCAAAAATCGAAATCAGACACGGGTCAAAAAAACGATCCCTATAGGCTATGACATCGCTTAAGTCATTGTAAACAAACATGATGAAGAAATCTACAGGAGGGGAAGATAGGGCTTAAAAGGCTTGGGAAATATTCGAAAACTTATAACTCAATTTTCTCAAAATTGATTTTTCGATCTATAAACTTTCCAAAGTCATCGATTCGTCAATTTAAGTCTCTTGGGTTCAACTTGGGCTCTTTAAACACGTCATAACCTACTGGGCATAACTAGGATATTTTTCGGGAAGGAGGATATCGTTCACATCCCGAATAACTTTCTAGTTCTTTTTTTATACCCCAATTTTTCTATCAAATTTTCAGCGCCCCCCCCCGCAGCTTTGCCAAAGCACAATCTCTCAGATAAACGAACATGTCTACATCTCAATTTCTGTCTCTAACAAGATAAGGTACACTTTCCCGAGGGGCATCGCATAGGTAATATATGTAGTACATGTATGATAAAGAGGAGATAAGTTGGCATCAGTGATTGTTACGGTAGTTGCCGCGAGCTCGGCGAACTATGGTAGCGAGACGGCCGACGGACCGAGATCAACAAACTTTCATTTGAACATGTCATCACCCTACTGACATAATTATTAAAAGGAAATGCATAAATTGTGAAAACTAGAGCTCCTATAAAAATGCATACCATAGAATAAGTATGTGTTTCGATGCATACTTAATATTCTATGTACTACATAGAGTCTTCTAGCACATTACCTACGGAGAACTTCTCCTCTGATACTTAAAGCTCATGTAAACGCACAGAATATATGGTTACTTACAACTTTACAAGTTACATCGATTGAATATCGACGGCTTTTCACATAAATCGTCTTGACCTTTGAGTTTCTTCAATGAGTCGAGGATACAGGAATTTCTCTCTCTCTCTCTCTCTCTCTCTCTCTCTCTCTCTCTCTCTCTCTCTCTCTCTCTCTCTCTCTCTCTCTCTCTCTCTCTCTCTCTCTCTCTCTCTCTCTCTCTCTCTCTCTCTCTCTCTCTCTCTCTCTCTCTCTCTCTCTCTCTCTCTCTCTCTCTCTCTTTCCCTCTCCCTCTCTTCACATTTAAACACATGAGTTATAGAAAAGGATAGCAGAGGGGACCATCACGTGACTTGAGCCCCAATCTTCGTCCTTTTCTAACAGTCTGACACATCACACGTTCATATGGGAGGAGAGAAAAGAGAGACAGCGTCCTGGATTCGCCTGGCGGCATTGAGCATATCTAATCCAGGGATTTGGAGCCGGAACAATGCATAAATGAATAATACTTTCAGACCAGAAATTCAATATTCAATAAGTAATTCTACATGTGTTCGCGCAGACATTAATTACTTTCCATCATGATTACAGTTTGAGTTATTGCGATAAAAGCCGGAGCAGCTCTGGCTTCAGAGCGTTGATTGCAATAATTCAAACTGTAGTCATGAAAAATAATTAATACCTGCGCTAAAACATCTTGGGCTAGGGATAATTTCAGGCCTGAAAGTATTATTCGTTATTTTTTTTTCCTCGAAGAGAAGTGCAAATTTCAGTGTTGACTGTGGCTCCAGCTCTGAATCTCTGGTTTAATCGTCAAAGTCCCGGGAGGGGGGGGTGTTGATGATAGGAAAATTACGCGGGATTAAGAAAATCGAAAATCACAAAATTGGTTTTTTAGTCAAATCGCCCCCCCAAACCACAAGAAATCGGTTTTGAACGACCTCTGTGGAAAGAATTTTTCAGATTTTGCAAAAGATTTCAATGCGACCTAGCCTCAACATTTGAAAGGAGCTCTTATTAGTAAAAGCACAGAATAATACAATCAGAACGGAAACTCCCATAAGAGCCAATGGAAGCAAGTTTGGAATTTAACGGCACCAATATAGGCAACGCTGTGGTCCTATATCCCAACATGGCGGACGTGTGTGATTTGTGTTGAAACTCATTTATTTCTATAAATTCTGGAAAGAAATCTTAAGTTTCCGGCCTCACTTTTATTCTATTGGCATTTTAGAATGAAAATTTCGCGGATCATGTCCTACATTTTTTTTTCGCGCGCGAATCCAGATGTAAACATCCTATATCCCAACATGGAGGACGCGGAATGAAAGCTTCAAAATCCGACAGAGTTTCCGTTCTGATTGTATTATTCTGTGGTAAAAGGACCGAGTCCCCATGACACTCATGACAGCGCAAATATACACAAGGAATAAGAAGGAAGATTCACACACGGGGATATGTTCCTAGATTCTTATCGCGTTTTGATTCGTATCATTTAAGGTTCAAAAGGCGTTCTCGATTCAGTCACGAAAATTCTCTTCAAGTGTCAATAAAATCGCACCCCCAAACGGCTGCTACCCATCCGCAGAAAATGTCTAACTGCACAGTGCACCCCTGCACATACGTGGTTGAATTGTACGTTCGCAAAATTGCACCAGGTGCGCCCGCTGCCCCTGCTGGCCTGTCTCTGCTTTACATTTTATCGAGTTCGCGTGGGTACAACAAGTGGGTATACAATATACATATACTTTACAAAATATACATGAAAATCAATGATTTAAGACCAATAAAAGGAGGTAAAATGCAAATGAGGGACCGGAAGAATCGAGATTATGCCTCACGATAAGATCGATCAGTGCACTCGGGGCCATGTCTTGTGTTTCATAAAATTGAACGCGAGACTGTAACTTACAACTTACGAGTGTTTTTTTTTTTTTTTTTTTTTTTTTTTTTTTGGTCGAGCTTCACACTCAAAGCACTGAGCTTTTTTATTTCTTCAGTCTGATGATCTAGTCCCGTTCTGAATCACTTTATTTCGGTAGGGAAAACTTCGTGCCTCGATGGTATTCATGCAGGTATGAATAAATGAATAAATGCGCGGATGCGTCACATTTTACATAATCAATGGGGCTCATGATTGGTTGCTGGATTTTAGGCTGTCACGGAGCTCAAGGGGGCGTTCTCTTAAGGGGGGGGGGCTCAAGATGATCGTTGGAGCACCTCCTTCGAGGAGGCGTGATTCGTAATTAAAATTTACGGGCTTTCAAGACTTGAATCGGGTTAAAAAAAAAAATCTATATACCGTGCTGTTTTTAAATTCCCAACTTGAATATATTTTGCAGCAAAATTTGATTTTTCTACAGAAACAACGAAATTAACTCCTTGCCATAAGGGTCCTGTAAAAGGACGCAGGACGCCTCCTTGGTGAACTCAACTAATTAGATCAGACGCCTCCTCCGTCTACTTTGCCTCCATATGGACTCCAGTGGCGGCTCGTGCAATTTGGCAACAGTTTTTCCTCCATTTAACTCAATGTAAGAGAGTCAAATGCTGATGAAGCGCTGCTTCACTTCCGAATCGATTACTTTACACACAATCAAATGGAGAGATAACATCGTTGCCAAATTGCATGAGCCACCATTGATGGACTCCTTCTTCTTCTTCATTCTTCATACGGCGATACTCTTTGAAATACAGGACGACTCAGCTGAAAGCTACGTCTTCGACCGAAATAATCCTTCGTTTAGTAACTTTATACGCTTTAAAGATTCAATTCCGGTGACCATTTTGACCATCATGCAGTGGCGTAATCTTAGGGGGGTGGCCTTTTTGCCCCTCCAATATTTGAGGAGGGGGGCAAAGTATCATTTCGCCCCCCCCAATAATTTGATGAAAAAAAGGCGGGAAAAAGAGGGAGGGAGAAAAGAAAAGACGGAAAAATACAAAAAAATAAAGTAAGAAAGGAATAATTACAGGAACCGAGAAGCAAAATATGGCAAGAGTAAGTGGCTCTATTTTCCCCTGAAACTGCGCCTAAAGTAAATCTAAAGAGAAAAATTCCTCTGTTGTCAATGAAATAAAGAAGATATACATTGAGTCTACTATAACTTCTGTTCTGCAGTTGGTTGGTTATTTTTGGAAGATTCAATTGCTTAAAATATAGTCTGAGAGAACCCAAATGTTCAAATTTTTCCGGGGGAATACCCCCGGCCCCCTATCACTGGAAAGTGCCCCCCCCCCACATTCCCCAAAGTATCGGACTATTTTCTACCCCTCCTCTCAAAAATAATCTCAAATTTTACGCCACTGAGTGGAACATTACATTTACTGCAGTTTTAAATTTCCATAAGACTTTTCATCAATAAGCTGAAAGTCTAAACTGAAAAATTTCCTTTTTGCCTGAGAAATGAAGAAAATGAACGTAAAATTTATTTTCAATTTTCTTAAATTTGGTGGCATTTTTATGCGATAAAATTGCTTAAAAAATCGTCTGAGAGAGCCTGAATTTTCAAATTTTCCGGGGGAGTCCCCCACCCCTCTCACTGGGGGGTGTCCCCCCAGACCCCCGATAGTGCATCTCTCAAAAGTTGGTTTGCCCCCCCCCTCCAAATATAAATCCCAAGTTTACGCCACTGCCATCATGCGTCACCGAAAAGTTCTGTTCCCGTGGAATCACCCATGCATACATAAACAATTCACTCTAGCAGATCGTATGATATGACCAAGGTCTGTCTGTATAGTGTATAGGTACTATGGGTGAGTCAAGTAAAACCAAGATTAAGAGCCGAAATATTTATTGCTGATTGATTGATGACCGGTTACTCAACAAGGACTCCGAGGAGAGCGCAAAGTATGAAACCGGAGCAAGCGATCAAAAATGACATGCAAAAACGCGTGGGCAGACAGCGACTTTGAGAGTGTGTGAGTGTGTGATTGTGTAAGTGTATTAGAGTGTGAGAGTGCACTGAGCAGTCGCTGCTGACTGCTGAGTGGAGACTGGTGGTGCGTAACATGAACGTTAAAAAGTTCAAGATCACCACATCCTGTGTGTAGTAAAATAAGAAGTCGGAAAGTTCAAAATAAATGTAATCTCATCGAGAAAAAAGACAATGAGAAGACTAAGAGTGGCGACCAATGGCGTAGCGTGAAATTTGACAACGTTGTACTGTGTCCGTTTAAACCCATGTAAAAGGTCGAATGCGAAATTGTTTACCGAACACCCAATAGTTCGATCTTTATCACGGCTTTAAATGGACAAATTGCAACGTTGCCGAATATTATACGCTACGCCGCGCCACTGACTTCGACATCAAGAAGACAACCCCCAAAGATTTTGAAAGGCGTGAAAAGATCAAAAAGTTACCAAAATCAGAGAGTAAATTACTCGTCAATTCATCATTCTTGAACTTTCAAGACCAATTTTAATCACACAGACCACTTATAGTGAGTAACTTAAGACTATTGACTAGATATGAGATAACCTTTCCGGCCAAACAGCATACATATACGCATATAGATACTGTTTGGTCGGCAATGCGGGATTTAGATTTCTCATACCCTCAAGAAAGTTCCATGAAAGTTTCATGCTAATACCTCAACCCTTAACCAAGTAGTGAAGTAGAAGTTTTTCCCAAGTGGTAGTGGTCCACTATGGGTGGAATGAAAACTTCATGAATAAAAACTTCAAACGTGCAGTGGCGGCTCGTGAACCTCAGCACTGATGAGGCGAAAATTAACAAGTCTATATCGCCGGGGGGTATGGGGGGTATGAAATACCCCCTTTGAGAAGGGGGTCTGGGGCCCTCCCCCAGAAAATTTTTATAATAGAGGCCAAATCGTGAAATTCTAGGGGCTTTTGATGCGATCTACATGATGGTTCGCGCGTATATCTATCGGTTAAAATTAATGACAGTTATATTATAATTTTTCATTAATACATTTAAATACTGCATTTGATGGGAGACAATGAAAATTATCAAAATAAAACACGCTTAAATTGGGAAAGGTAAAAGTCTCTATCGACAGGAAAGTACTGAAAGATAGACCAACCAACAAAAAAGAAACAAATAAAGAATAAATGAAACACTCAAGACAGTATGTAAAGAATATAGGAGAAACTAGAGAAAGCAAATACCACCCTCTCACTCCTCTAATGGGGCTATTGCACACTTTTGCTATAAGCGATTTAATAGTCGATTATGGCGTGAAAACCTTAAAAAATAACGATGGCGGCACTAAAAACTTCCAAAATCCACTCCTAAACTCAATAAACGCAGTTATTTGCGCGAGCGTAATGGTGGCCGAAGGCACTAACAATGGGAGATTCCTATCTTAATTTCGTCACTCTTTCTATGCTGACAAGGATGATTCACAGAGTAATTAGTCATCAGAGTGATGATCCACATCCGATGAATGGTACCGCAACACCAAGTGACACCGGTGTCAAATGAAAGTAGTCTCTTATTGGTCACTTCTTGATGGAGTTTCAGAATTGTTAGATGGGAATCTCTCATTGTTAGTGCCTTCGGCCACCATTACGCTCCCGCAAATAACTGCGTTTATTGAGTTTAGGAGTGGATTTTGGAAGTTTTTAGTGCCGCCATCGTTATTTTTTGAGGTTTTTACGCAATAATCGACTATTAAATCGCTTATAGCAAAAGTGTGCAATAGCCCCATTGTAGACATGAATATAACGGCAACACAGTTAAAAGAGAAAGAGAGAGGTAGAGCGAGACAGAGAAAATAAGGCGGGCGAAAACAAAACGTAAATGAATATAAAATAATCAAAATGAACAAACTTTTTAAACCTGCCGGCAAAGGATACCGCCAGTTGCCTAAAGCATCACTTGAGAGAAGAGAAGATAAGAGAGATGATTTCGTTCACCCCCTCCACTCCGACCCTGCCAGTCAGTGTGTGCGAAGAGGCGACGAGCAGCAGCGCCGAGTGAAGGAATCAGTTTCTCCAAACGCTCTCTAAATTCTCTTCACTACCTCCCTTCTCTCGCTCTCCGCCTATCCATCGCGACATGCAGCGTCGATGAAGATCGCCTCATGAGCTTCGATTCCGCTAGCATAGCCGCACTCACCCCCTTCTCCCGCTATCCATCGTGACATGCAGCGCTGAGGGAGATCGCCGCATGAGCTTCGCTTTCGCAGCCGGCCACCTCCGCACCACAGCGCTGACGGACTTATTTCTCAACGCAGTGGCTATTATTTCTCTATCAAATCTCGTACCTATCTTTTACAATTACTATTTATTGATAAAAAATTTGGCACTGAGGAACCAGCGATTCCTAAACTAATTTCCTATTCCTCTGTTTCATTCCCTCCCAATTCCTTTCTTTCCCTCTTCGAAACAGGTGAGGCGTCGCCTCACTTGCCTCACCCGACGAGCCGCCACTGCAAACGTGTTTTTCTCCGCAAACTAGATTTTCTGTTACGTGCTGTTTGACCGGAAAGGTCGCGCAACATATTATGTCACAGGAAAGTTTTAAATGAAGCTAGAAGGGTCGAGTACGATGATTTTTTATAACTTTTTTCACTGATTTGTGACCACTTTTTTCGATCTCATTCTCAGACCCTAGTGCGCCCAAAGAGTAAACAAGAGTCCCAACCAGAGACAAATAGAGACCCAGCACAAAGCTTGCGACAGGTGTCCACTTTCTAGGGCTCAATTTTGGTCGGAGCTCATCGGAACAACAGCCAACTATTGCCTAATGTTGACTGATGAGCGTGTGTTTTGCCATCGACGAGAAACCTGTTTCCGTTTCCGGGACGGTGAACCAATCACAGCCTTTTGTTGAGCTTCGCCATTCAACATTAGGCAATGTTTATCGTTGCAGCCGGTGACTCCCGAACAAAACTGTGACCGCTAAACTTGCTTCACTTTTCTAACACGGGAAGCATACGGTGTGCTGGGTCTCTATTTGTCTCTGGTCCCAACAAAACGGTAGGAGAGCAAGGCAAGTTAGGTTAGGTTGGCGATATCGAAAAGCCAGCCTCTGATTGGCTGGCGAAAGAATGGACCCTGTGAGATCGCTCTTATGGAGATTTAACATGGGGTTTTCGAATTTGCCTCATTTTAAAGTCCAATTCCAAGAAAATTATTCATCTTTACCCTCGGGAAAATCAAATTATACTTTTTTGAAGATATAACGAAGATATTGATGGGTCACACATATCACTTCATCACAAACTTAACAGAAAAATATGAAATTGAAAATTAAATTACGAGGATTTTTTTTCCGCGGTAACGTCCGATTGTGAGCCGCTTCAACTTCGTATATTATTTCGAGTTTTTGCGTTTAAATCTTCGGGTTTCTTCAGGAAATCGGCGCATTTCCTTCAATCGATGAATTTTACATGCATTTCAAACCATCTACATTATACTAAAACAAGAAAACTGGAAAAAACAACTGCTACACAACTCACTCGGCCCGACCTGTGCAAAGTGTGTGGGAAACACGGCAAAAAATTACCCGTAATTTTACTTTCAAATTCATATTCTTCTGTTACTTTTTCGATGAAGTGATATGTATGACCCGTCAATCTCTTCGTAATAGTATCAAAAAATTATTATTTGAATTTCCCGAGGGTAAGAAAGAATAATTTTCTTGATATTTAACTTTAAAAGAAGCAAAGTCGAAAATCCTGAGTTAAATTTCCAAAAGAGCGATCTCACAGGGCCCATATAATAGGCTTTCGCCAGCAAATCAGAGGCCATAGAATCTGTAGTGACATTCGATAGTAATTCGACTATGCCACGCTCTCCTACTGTTTTGTTGGGACTCTTGGTTACTCTTTGGGTGCGCCACTGAATCGAAACACAGATTTTTCCGAACAAAAAAAGTTGTTTCCCCCTCCCCCTCGATCCCCTTTAAAACCAGTCAAGTGTTGACATTTTTGCAAAATCCTTGTTAGTTAACTCATTAACCCTTCAAAGACCAGGTTAGTTCGAGAGAACACCTCTCCTCCGTTTCTACAGGGAAGGTAGTTAACTGTTCGTACTTTATAGAGTTGGAATTGCCTACACGACGAATTGAAGGCGCCCGGCGATATCTTATATTGTAGTGTTTTCATCCATATACTTGCGTTTGTCCGGAATGAAGACTGGATCAATGTGAAATAGACTAGAGGAGAAAAACGAGTATACTAGGGCTTGGTCCATAAAGGGTTAAAAGTTCTTAAATTAATAACTTCACACATTTCCACGTTGTCTCGCTGCTTAATGTTCATAATCTTGAATTTTATTCGTAGAATTATGTCCGAGAAATTTCGTGTTTCGATCTGCATTATGAGCCGTACGGCTCGTGAAACTTGGCAACAATGTTCTTCCTCCATTTGATTCAACGTAAAACAATCGATTCGTTCACCAACAATCGTTTGCTAAATATACAGGGAGGCTATTAAAAAAAAGGACCCATTAAAAATGTCTCAAATTTGAAAAATACACGTTTCGGGGTAAATAATAGAGAATAAAACCATGGCTGATTTTTTTCTTAAAAACTGGTCATAGTTCGAAATTCATAAACGTTAATTAAACATTTTTAGAAAATATATCAATTTTTTTTTATTTTTGAAAATAAGTCTAACTTTTTGAGAGGATCTTTTTTTTAAAGTCACCCTATAGATTCTCTAATGGAGGAAAAATAATAAATTTTTGAAAATAAGTCGATCTCTTTGGGTGCATCTTTTTTTTATAGCCATCCTATAGATTCGAATGGAGGAAAAAAAATGTTCCCAAATTTCACAAGCCGCACCACTGGCTTACTCTTGAAGATGAGTCATTTAAGGTCAACCCGATTTTTCTCAGCTTGATTCTACTTTCGATCCAGTTTTGATGACTCAAAATGCGAAATGTTCACATTTTCATCAAGAATTTCAATTCCTTCACAGTAAATCCACCAATTTCATCACCAGCGCAGGCGAGCAACAAAATCTCATCAAAATATTTAATTATCGTTCCAGTGTTGCCAGATTTGCCAATAGATGACTGCCTTTTACATTACGTCAAATGGGAAAAATCGAAAAATGGCAACATTGGATCTTCCCGCACGAGGCGTTTTCGTGCAATTAAGTAATTGCTGCGACTCCTATACTTGTGACTATAATTAAATAGTCGGAGATAATTGCAGAGACTCTTGGAACTGAGTTTAAACTTCCTCAAAAAATTATCTCCTCTTCAGCAAGTTTCAGCACAGTAAAAACTTGGCTGCGGGATTTTCTGGAGCCGAATTAAGATGGAACACTTGCAGTCAGACTTAAGTTTCAGCCCATGTCTCAAAACCACACTGGCGACCAATCAAATTCGAGCAATTTCGTATAAAAAAAAAAAAAAAAAAAAAAGTTTTGCTAAATACTTTTAAGTTGGACTTTTCTCCAAGTTGCAAGGGTGCAAAATGTGCCCAACCTAGCGAGTAGCGATCCGCGGCTCATTTACACCTATGAAAAAGATCGAAGCTCAGAGGGTTTGTCACAAAACTCAATAGTTCGATCTTTTTGCACGAGTTTAAATGGACAAAATGCAACTATCCATGCCAGATTGCGCACTTCGCCACTGGTAATAATGAGTATGACATTGCAGAGAGTATGGTTATGCTACCTATCCTCGCGCTGACACCTGACAATTATTTGCTGCGTTAAATCATAGCAAAAATAAGGCGAAACTTAATTGAAAGAATGAAAAAAATTATACTTGAAGCAATCATACAGTAACTAACTAAAAGTACCTTTCACGCAATAATATAATGGGTCTGTTGCAAACTTTTGCTACAACAATTAAGAGTGTTCAATCTTATGTAAAATCACCTGAAAAGTCCATTGGTTGCATCAGAAAGTCATAAAATGCTATATTAAAGTCTCAAGAGGCGTTTCATGAAATCCAAGATGGCGGAGAAATATCGAGCAATCTGTATGCATGCACCACGAACATCCAAGGATAGCCAACCTCACAATATCGATCATCACCAATCACAACGTAAACAAACACATAACCTCTACCTGCAGAGAGGTTGTCAAAGTTGGCCATCCTTGGATGTTAACGGTGCATGCATACGGATTGCTCGATATTTCTCCACCATCTTGAATTTCATTAAACGCCTCTTGAAACTTTAATATAGCATTTTATGACTTTCTGATGCCACCAATGGACTTTTCAGGCGATTTTACATTAGATTTCACACTCTTAATTGCTGTAGCAAAAGTTTGCAACAGACCCATTACTCGTAACAAACATAAAAGTTGCATGAATAATGGTTGGAGAGAGTACACCTACGCCTAAAAATCCCAAAATACATCGGAGAGCTGGTTTTGAATCTGATTTACTTTCATGATTCCTAGTCTCAGCTTTAAACCAAAAGATATTTTTGAAGGCGTTTCATCACCCGTCAAAAAAAATGAACATCTTTAGTATAAACGCAGACAATTTCACTTAAAACTACACACTTAACCCTGAACAACCTGAATTATTACATTTTTATTTTATCCAACTATTTTCATCAAAACCCCTTTATAGAGTAACCCCCAAACTTTTTTTTAAAAAATTTTCACATCTTAAATGCCCAGAAAAGGCTGTTAGGATGTTATGCGAATTTGTCAAATGGATTTAAATACCCCCACATAATGAAAACTACCCTCTACTGTGACCATGCATATGGTCACGCTAGGGTGTTCTCGGTTACGAGAAAAATTGAACCTGTTTTGTATAAGGCACCATAAACCACAATCGATCTATAATCGATTTAATAAATCCAACTTTTCTTATTAGTTATTACTCTAGATTTTGTTTATCCGAATAAAAGACAGACATTTTTAATTTTTTTTTTCTTTCGTTTTTACTTCGATTGACAGATTGAGTATGATGAGATTAAAAACAGAACGCGTTGAAAAGAGTGAAATTGCCAATGAAGGTCTGAGAAGCGTGTCTCTTTTTTTTCCTTTCATTGTGAGCCTTCAGATTCTCCGCAAGTATGACTGACACAGAATTTATTCCCCTGCGAAATCCTTTGATGATACAAAAAAGAAATGGAATATGTCATCACGTCGAAAATAAACCATGACAAGCTTAGAGCTATCTCTTTTTTTATCGATTGCCGAAGTATTTCATGTAACACACTAATACGGCACCAAATCCAAGACTAACCTCCCCCCCCCACCTCCACCCTCGTGCATCAAGCTACCCTGTCCGTATCAACGAGGGTAGATTTATGCAGCGAGGCGAGGGCTTTGAACTTTGTGAGTGGCATTCAATCGCAAAAGTTACCCGCCTAAAAAAAATCATTGATAGACAACTTCAAAGGTCAGACGTTCCTTTAACTTCGAGCGCACGATTCACGATTACGATACGCGAATTTTCACATCGCGAAATGAGGATAGGTCCGGGTTCATTGTCTACGAGAGAGAAAAAAAGGCATCGGCAGGCATCGGCAATCATCGGTCGGAATCGCGCGAAATTTGTAAGTATAGAGAGCACCGACCCTTTACGATCAACTTTTCTCAGGGCTCTATACGGCTCTTGTATTTTACACCGCAAGCGCCTTTAAAGTGCTGGAGCTGCTTAGAAACAGAGCTGTTGTTTTGCGTATGATGGGGCTCTTGCAAACTTTTGCAACAGGGGATTGAAGAGTTAATTCTAGCATAAAAACCTGTAAAAATGACAATGAGTACACTAAAGAGTCACGAAATTCACTCTCAGAATCGGAATTAATGGCAGAGAGACGCAGGGTATCATGGAAGATTCCTATCTAATTTGAGCCGTTTTTTTGTGTTTCCCTAGAGAAAGTGACAAATTAAGCAGGAACCTCCTATGATACCTGCGTTGAACCGCCATGACGATCTTGCCGTTATAGGAGTTTTGCGCGTTTATTATTGAATTTTAGACTTTTGTAGGGTGATTAACGTTGGTTCTTACATTAGAATGGACAAGTCATTTGCTCACAGCAAAAGTTTGCAAGAGCCCTATTAAGGACATTTTTCAATTCACCGAAATTCCACCGGTTGAGAGAAGATTAAACAGTTTAGTTCAGTGTACAACTGTAATGCACGATAATACTCGCACATATGTAATCTTTTCTCAACCGGTGAAGTCGTCGATGTTTTTGTTGGGTGCTGTTTTTTAAATTATGGCCATTTCATATGGATAAATTATCTGAAAAGGCCATAGTCTAAAAACAAACACCCAACAAAGGAAATCAGGCAAAATAAATACATCTCCACATATTGACTTACAAGATTGGCTAATAAGTATGAATTCATTTACATTTTATTACTTTTCGCATTTTATCAAATAAATCTTGTTATTTGTAATGTTCCAACTCTAAATAAGGTGACATAGTAAATTTCTGAGCCATTGTCTTGCGTGTTTTGTTGCGTAATAGTCAAGTAGAGGAAGACAGCTTCTGAAATAACAGCTCGATGACGTCATCAAACCGGAGCCGTCCCGAGCGCCGCACCGCGCGACACGTAACGTGGGGGCGTCAAAACGCGGGAAAAGGGGAAAAAGGGGGAGAAATAGTGACAGAGCTGAGGGTAAAGAGACTCTATACTTACTTTATGACTCTCATTTGTTTGTGAGGGTAGCCTAGTAGTCCGCAGGTTCGTAACTCGTAAGTGCTTCCAATAGCGCCCCCCCCCCCTCTGAATTGGTCATGCAACGAAAGTGCCATGCTTTGTGTCACATCCTCATTTCTAACAAAATGTCAACCACGCAATTTCGATCGATTAAAGGTAAAACGCTCGGGATAAATGTTGTGATCGAGCCTTATTTAACAGACGTCCGTACTCAGTGACAAACGCGGGGAGGGGGGGCTAAGGAAGCTAAAGCCCCCCCCCCCCCCAAGACCTCCGATATTTTCGGAGAGGAGGGGAAGAGGGGAATGATATTCACTCAGTCAAACGTTCACCAGTGCAAGCCCCTACCAAAAAAAAGATCCTGCGTACGCCACTGCGTACTGGCAAGTAGTTAACTATTCCGACACGACTGTTTTGTTTATGCTTATCGTAAGAAATGAAGGCGATTCAAAAGGTGAGACACAGTTTTGCTCGATTAAAGGTAAAACGCTCTGGATTGATGATGATCAAGCCGATTGATGATGATTAACGCGGCCGTTTAGCCGTATTTAGTGTTTGAGTGAGATTTTGTGTTGAAGAAGTTAAAGGCAGGCGTCTCATCAGCCACGATAAAAAATTCACAATTTTTTAGCTGATAGAACTAATAACGTTCGAACTCTACTCATAAACTTATAAAATGTTTTTAAACGTCCGATAGTAATGCCGTGAGCACTAATATAATGTGAAATTCCCCTCTTAATTTCTTCACTATTTCTATACCTAAGCTGGGAAGGAAGATTCACAGAGCAATTTGTTACAAGAGTAGTGCTTAACAAACACCTAATGGTACCGTGACACAGGTGTGAAGGAAAGCCGTTTTTTACTGGCCACTTCATGATAGTGTGACAGTATTATTAGATGGGAATCTCTCATTAATAGTGCCCAACACCGACATCACGATCGGTCGGTGGCGCATTTAAAAGCATTTTATGATTTTAGGTGCGGCTTTTTTTTAAAGTTTTAGTACTATACGATCGTTATTTTTTGAGGTTTTTACAACTGAATCGACCCTTACATAGCCTGTAGCAAACGCGTGCAACAGCCCCATTTTCTTTTCGGGTTCGGAGACTATTTAATTATTGGCATTGTCGTTTTTGCCAGAAATTTTTACTTTCTCACTACTAACAAAGTTAGAAATTGAGAAAGTAATGCAATGGCATGGCGCAGATGTCTATTTGTATCTCAGCATGACTTTTGAACCAATCGTCCATATGCATCAAAATTTTGCAGAGAAGTTGTTTTTATCATTCCCCAGAGGGACTTTTTTGGTTACTTCGAAATTTTAAATTGTAGGCAAGTTATGGATGATAAAAGGTTTCCATTAAAATCAATGGAAAAATGGGTATAAAATGGGTGAACGTAGGGAAAAATAAGAATGTTCTTGATGAAAATTTGCAAAAACATTCTGTAACGAGCCTGCTGTAAAATTAACCCCTTAACCCTTTGAAGACCAGATTAGTTCAAAAGAACACCACTCTTTCTTTTTCACAGGGAAGGTAGTTAACTGTTCGTACTCGGAGGAGTTGGAATTGCCTATACAAAGAATTGAAGGCGCTTGACTGAACCTTATCTTGTTGGTGGTTCCATCGATAATCTCGTTTATTCGGAATCATGAGACTGGAACGATGTGAAATGGACTAAAGGAGAAAGACGAGTAAACTCGGGCTTGGTCCATAAGGGGTTACGGGAGATCAAAATTGACTAATCGCAACTTTGCCACATTGCACGCAACGAGACTGCGTATGACTGCAAGAGAGTCACCAAGTGGTGTACTTTGAGTTCCCATATGCAAGTTAAGACCAGTGAAACCATGGGCGCCGCCATTGGATGTGATTTTGCACATTTGTTTACATTCTGAAGGCCGTTGTTGAGTTTTGGTCTACTGCAAAGATTACAGTGCCGCAGAGTTTCTAACAGTGTAATCTTTCACTGCTTTCGTTGATCGACATCTATTCACGCTTTTAAAGGTTCTTTTGAGAATTATAGTCATTATTGAGGTTCATCGTGATTAAAAGCAACAACTTGGTCCAAAATTAAATTTTTTATCCGTAAAATGCCGATTGACCCCTTCGTTTGTGAACATGAGTACGTAAACAAATGTGCAAATCGCGTCCAATGGCGGCGTCCGTAGAGCCTAAAACGCACTAACCAATCAGAGGTTGACTAGTGACTACCCTCTTGTCTTAACTCTCTCCATATAGGGACTCTAGGTGTAACCGTAGTAGTACGAGTAAGATACGCGGTATAGTTCGAAGGCCGTACTTTAGAAGCAAGAATGATGGTAAACCGCGCCGTGTCTCTCTCGATGATGTAGCAACGCAAACTGTTACGCTCGTGGTTAGAGTGTATAGTACGCGCTAGAGCGATGGCGGTGGCGCTCCGCTTCGCTCAGGCCTCGACTCGGCTCGCTTCGGAAGCTGAAAACTAGCAAACCTTGGTTGCGGCAATCATCAATAAGAATCAGAGAAAGCCCTATGCTTCTTGCACGGGGGAATTGGGATTGGTTTGATTTGGCTTTAGCCGCTCGCTGCACAATAGTCTGAGATTCCTCAAAAAGTGGCCAAAAATCAGAAAGTAAGTTTCTCATCAATTTATCATTTATAAACTTTCACCAGTAGCATCATTTGCGGGGGCGGGGGGGGGGGGGCAAGGGTTGGCCAAAAGAGAAAAAGTAACGACCTTTTTTTTATTTTTTCGGAGAAGAAAAAAGTTTTGAACTAAAATTTGGTGGTCATTAACGAGTTTTGTTGGAATTTAGGGCCGTAAATATACAGGACTGTAGAGTGTCTAAAATAATATTCATGAGCAAAAAAAAAAAAGTCATCGCATTTTTGCCCCCCCCCCCAGCCGAACCCGAAATGATGCCCCTGACTTTCACGATTAATTTTAATCACGGAAAACACTGTTATCAAGTAATTTAAACCTAGAAATGTCGCTGATAAATTATAAATGACGCTTAAGCCTTTAAGAACCAGGTTATTTCAATAGAACACTCTTTTGTTTATAAAGGGAAGGTAGTTAACTGTTCGTACTCGGGGGAGTTGGAATTGCCTATACGAAGAATTGAAGGCACCCGACGAGACCTTGT
This sequence comes from Trialeurodes vaporariorum, assembly GCA_011764245.1. Lineage (NCBI taxonomy): Eukaryota > Metazoa > Arthropoda > Insecta > Hemiptera > Aleyrodidae > Trialeurodes > Trialeurodes vaporariorum. Next base: position 51,811,176 of record VMOF01000388.1, on the reverse strand, counting down.
TTATTGTAGTGTTTTCATCCGAAATGAAGACTGTATCAATGTAAAATAGACTAGAGGAGAAAACGAGTATACTCGGGCTGGACCCATAAGGGGTTAAAAGGTCGAAAACGACGATTTTTTTTTTTTTTCACTCAATTTTGGCCAATTTTTTTTTATTTTCAGACCGTAGTGCGCCGCTCGTACTCCACAAGTCCACCAGTCCGCATGGCGCACCAAAACGAGAGACCGTGCCGAGGCGCCGTTTAGCGCACGGCGGCAGCATGCAGCAAGCAACGTGCAACGCGGCCGCGGCGCGGCTCATAAAACCTCAGCCTGTCATCCATCCATCCGATGTAATATTAGTCTTCAACCTTAATAATCGGATCGATTAGACAGCGGCGCTATCTCGTGGAGGGGATCGACGTGACGCAGGCAGGCAGGCAGTGGCAGGTGGCGAAGGAGAAGAGGGTAGGAGGGGGGTTTTAGGACCGCGCGACAGAATATATGGAATCATTATATATATAAAGCTGTCGTCCCTCCTAAATGTTTTTTCTATTTCCCGAAAATTGGCCGAAGCGATTTCCCTCAAATTTGACACGATGATTCCTTAGGGTATTTAGAAAAAATCTGTCCGAACAGTTTTTGAAAAAGTCGTCTGTGAGCGCCGCAAGATGAATTTTAAAATAAGAGTGAAAACTCATTTTCGCACGACGCACGGACAGCGAGGTGACGCGATGCTCCGCGCCATCGCCTGCGGGCCGATCCTTGAAATTCACGACTTTTGGGTAGACTGGATAAGAATGGAAAACGGTGATTGGTGGAGACGAGTCACGTGGTTGCCCAGTCTAATCAAAATACGGAATGGATTAGATAAGTTATCGGGTACTCCAAGACTGCCCGATAAATTATCTAATCCATTCCGTATTTTGATTAGACTGGGCAACCACGTGACTCGTCTCCACCAATCACCGTTTTCCATTCTTATCCAGTCTACCCAAAAGTCGTGAATTTCAAGGATCGGCCCGCAGAGCTGGATTCTCTGATCTGCTCCTCCCCTCCACTCTACGCTCCGCAGAGTCTCACCTTATCAGTTGACGAGTCAGTGCAGCGAGAGCGGTGGAGGGGGGAGGTCCGTTCGTCGCTCATCTCTTGCGCACTGATTACTTCGTTCTTTCTCCAAAAGTTTTCTGTCGCTCGCCCGCACCCGCAACCTTCTCTCTCATTCCTTACGGACGCTCGCGCTCATCTCTCTCGACTAACGCACTCCCATTCTTCGTATTAACCATTCGTTTGCCTTTCTTCTTCTTTCCTCTCTTTTCATTTTATTCTTTAAATTTTTATCATTTCGACTTATATCACTCGGGATCGTTGAATAACGTTCCCAATATTTTGCAGTATGGTCTTGATTTAATTTTTTATTTTTTTTTTTTTTTTTAAAGAAAACATTCTTAGCGCATTGTGCATTTATTTTTTCCGTGGATTGTCACCGTTATATGTAACCTTTAAGCACTCGCTTCTCTTTTATAATTCCTCTTCGATTTTCAACGCTTTTATTTTGGTATCCTCCGCGTCTTATTAGTTCTTTTTACGCATTGCCCGGCAATATCTTTTTTTTTTTATTTATTTAATACAAGAAAGTGCAAGCGCTTTGCGCTCACATTCTTACATTTTCATCTCTTTAATTCTCAGCACCAATACTCCGTTTCATTTTATCATTTTTTACCAACTACCAACTAGCCCGTAACCCCAGAATGCTGGCCGTGGAGGGCGCCCGTAGGGTGCTTGGAACGGCTAGTAAACTCATAAACTGAACAACCAGAAACAGAAACGAGACTTCCATAAAGCGGTGCTCGAAGCCTCAAAGCCCCGGGCCGATTGTGCATGAATGGGTCAGCTGTGTGTGCTGTGTATGGGTCTTTGCAAATCGATGTTTGTATGAGTGTGGAGAGTCGTGTAGTATTTTTTTTCCTCTTCAATGAAGAACACAGGTGATACGTGTACCCATTAAAAAAGTTTTGCGTTGCGTATTATCTACTGGTGGAGCGTGATGCGTACAAATTGCACCTAAAATTGGTGACCCGTAATACGAGGTGCAAGAGAGCTCCAGGCGCTTTTTTGAGAGGCATCTTTGGAGCATGGGCGAACCCCCTTACTACGGACACCCCCCCCCCCCCACCCGTTGAGCTTCCTTTTCTTTTCTCTCCATTTCTTTTCCCCTTTCCTTGCCAAATGGGGGGCGGGGGGTCGCCAAAGCCTTCGAGGACCCATAGCTACATCCTCAGGACTTCCGCCGGACCTTCCGCAGGGGCGGGCGTCGCGTCGGCAGGCGGGAGCTGAAGGGGCTGTTACATCTACCCCTGAAATTTAGGGAAATACCGCTTTTCACGTCAATTTTCTGCAACATTTTTCGAAAATCAAAGGTTCCCCTAAACTTTGATTTTGCGGTGATGGCGTCTCAGAAAACTTTCTGCCGGCGCCCATGCCTTCTCCTTCTCGCGTTATTTTTGCGTGTTTTTACAACTGAATCAACCCTTAAATCGCCTGCAGAAAAGAAAATGCAACAACCCCATTATGATATTTCTGAACGGAAAGTTTGGTCGAAAAAGGCATAAAAACTCAAGCAAAAGTAAGTCACATGTCACGTGACACATTTGAGCACGTACCCGACGCTTGCACATTTAAGTACAGCGTCGCGTCGTGTCGGCCCAAAAAGGGAAGCATATGTCTGCAGAATGTAAACACCGCAGCAAATACATACATGTATACACCGCGCCAACAGTCGAGTCAAGTCAAGATCGTCAAAAATTGAGAGGAGTGGCCAGTGTTATAAAAACATACCCACGAGGGGGGAAAGAATAGCGACCGAGAAAGGAAACAAAATATATACATAGAGGAGGTGGGGGAAGGGAGGGGGCACGAAATAAGGCAGGCGCATTGACTGACTTTATTCTGAGCTTCGAGTGTTCGGCGACAGAAGTTTTCAAATGTTTTTTCGCGCTCCCGCTGTATAGTAGTCAGGTAGCGGTGATTCATTCAGGTACTCGATTGTTTTCGCGAGTGATTTCGGCCGCGGCGCCTTCTGCAAGCGCAGCGAAGGAGGAGCGCGCACTCGTTATTTTTCGGTCCTCGTCAGGTGCAGAGATTCGTTCTTTGACAAAATTGATTCGTTTTTAAAAATTGATTCGTTCTTAAAAAATTGACTCGCTCGATCAAGGTGGTAGCTCGTTCTTGATTGGAAAATTCGCAATGAACGATTCGAAATCAACGCGCTGTGGTGGTTTAGTAACATTAATAACTCCTACTCAAAAGTGATTCGATTTTTTTTTTTTTTTAATTTATTTATTTATTTAATTTTTTTTAATGTATTTATTAATTTAATTTTTTTTAAATTTATTTATAAATTAATTTTTTTTTTAAATTCATTCATAAATTTAATTTTTTAAATTTATTTATTAATTGAATTTTTTTTAAATTTATTTATTGATTTTTTTTTTTTTTTTTTTTTTTCCAAAGAACCGTTCATAAAGCTTATCGCGCTTTTGTTTCCGGTCAAACTTGTAGTGCCTTTCTTAGATTCACCTGAAGCGAGGTATCTGAGAAATTCGTGCGGATCCGTAGCTCAACATCCCGTGAGACACGCTCATTAATTAATGCCTTATTAGTGCATATTAAAAATCGTTATGGGCTGATTTCGTTATTCGATAAAAAGATATTCATATCATAACACCGATACCCCGCCCTGGAATTTAATTGGATGAATAAGAGATCAACAACATTGCAAAATCAGTCAACAAGGAGAACGGCGTTGTCGACTTTATCGCTGAACAATCAATGACATTTGACGACAGGTTGTGACGATCAAGCCACAGAAAATACTGAATGAGTTGAAGAGTTTTTTGTTTTTTTCAGCGCGGTTTGATCCAGAAAATTATTTTCTTTCGTAATTTTGGATAAAAAAAAAGAGCGAAAAAAAGATGTACATAGGCAGACGGTACGTTGAGGGTGAAATAGAAGGAGTCACATGTCTGACAGAACTGGATGCGTCAACCCAAAACCGTACTTTGAGATCTATTCTTACGAAAATCAAGAAAATTATGCCGCAAATCAAAACTTTAAAAAAAAATACCTCGGATCATTTAAAAAAATCTAAAATATAATTGGGGGAAAAAATGACAACGATCTGTGCAATGAAGGGTTAAAACAGTGCAAATTGTGTTGAATCAAAAGGACTGGGTCACCATTCGCAATCAGATCATTTAAAAAAATCTAAAAGAAAAAGAAAAAAAGAAAGAAAGAAAAAAAAATGACAACGATCTGTGCAATAAAGAGTTAAAACAGTTCAAACTGTGTTGGGTCAAAAACACTTGATCGCCATTCGCAATCAGACGGGGCTCTTGGACGTTTCCTTTCAAAGCTTCAATCCTGGGACTTCCAATTAGAATATCATAATCAACCGTTTGAGTCGAAAGCTGTCCACGCTTTCAGATCGACTCACAAGAGTTTGAATTGAACCGATTCTTTCCCGTTTAGAATCACGACTCGATCAACTCTCTTCGCTCTTGAGATCGACGCGAAAAAGCAAGCATTCTATCGTTCATCTAATGACCCAGCTCTGCTAGCCGCAGTCTCTCAAAGGCATTGTCGCCGTACGCGGTCAGCTGTTCGGGGCGTTGCCATAGCGACGTCAGGAATAAATATGAGGTTAGTGTAAACACGAATCCGTCATCCCTTTGCGGGACTTAATTAACAAACAAACGCACGAGACGCACGGGTAAACATTAACATCACTTCTTCTTCTTCTTCTTCCCACACTTTTTTAGCTTTAGTTTTGCTTTATTTTTTAATTTTTATTTTTTTGGCCGAAAAAGAGATAAAATTAAAAAGCAGAGTTAGCGCACGTATATTTTAGGTTGTGTTTGCGAGCGACCCTCGCACCCCCGTCCCCGGATGCACGCTTCTTTCACCAGCACGACACCGCCATTCAATGAAATATTGGCTGCACTTGGCTTTGCTTTACTTTTTTTTTCTTCTTTTTTTTTTTTATACGGTGACCCATTTTACAAGCGAGGATACACGTAATTCGAGTTCACGATTGATTTCTTTCAGAGAGGTAATAAAGTCAGCTATGATGGACGAACTATCCTCTTTTAGTTGCATGAAATCATGCCAAACCGTTGATTATTGATGAAGTAAAAATATATTAGTTCTATTTGCAGTTACCTACTGCCCTTCTTGTTTTTCATTAATCTGATGTTAAAAGCCGACAGGGATAAAAGCTTGAGACAAGAGAAAATGTAAGACGGGGACAGTAGACACGTTGTTTTTGGGAAGGTCCGAAACTCTAGATTTCTTGTCCCATCTAATTGTGTGTGAGTCAAGAGAATGAAAATGATACAGCGTGGACTTATTAGGAGTGAAAAAAAAATTGAATAGATTTGGGAGTGCAAATTAAAAATAAAAATACGAAGCCGAACACACAAAACAAAGAAAACATTCTTAGCCGATAATTTAGATACTTATCAGATGATAAGCGTTAACTAAACCAGTTTTTTAGTTATTTATTTGTTTATTTATTTATTTATATATCTATCTATTTATTTGTCTATCTATTTGTCTATTTATTTATTTATTTATTTATTTATTTATTTATTTATTTATTCATAATTTAGTCATTTTTTTCTACCATGTCATTTCACAATTCACATTACTATGATCCCATTAATTTTTGTGACTAATGCTTTCTTTTCTATTAATTATTAGTGCTAATACTTTTGAGAAGTGACTCAGAAACTACACATTGCTTTTAAAAGTTAGAGGTCAGAATGAAAACTTCAAGATTTGAAACTTCTTAAAAAAAAAAAAAACAAAAACAAAAAAAAACAATAAAATGTTAAGTAAATCCACAAAAGACAATAATGACTAGCATCGATGTGCCGAGGTTGCTGGGGGGGGGGGGGGGGGGGGGGGGGATATGCAATTTTGCCGCCCCGCAAAATTAAGTACTTTTTTTTTTTTTTTTTGCTTTTATTGCACATTGATTTTGCCGCCTCCGGTGATACGTTCTGAAATTTTATAAACTTTTTTTTTGCTTATTCAACCTGATTTTGCCGCCCCCGGAGAATGCCGCCCGGAGCATGGATAGCCACAGCACGCCCCTGGTGACCAGAAATTATGTCTTAAAAAACAATCTTTAAAAACACTATAAAATTTTATTTCTAAAGCAATGAATTTGCTGCAAAGTTTAACTAAAAATATGATTGCTTCTAGTAAAAAAAGAAGAAAAAAAAAAAAAAAAAGTTAGGAGAAAGGACTAAACAGTAAATTTATCCTGACAAAATACCATTTCTGCCTCCCTCCCCCCCAGCCTGCCCCTTCAACAGATAACAATTTCAAAATTGTATGATGAATCTAAATCTTCAAACACCCCCCCCCCCTCGACACATTGCTGCCGCACATTGAGGGGGAAGGAAAGCTGAGGTGATGAGAGGTTGTGATTCATTTGAAACTATAAGTGAAAAAAAAACAGCATCAAGGACAGAGGTGAGCATTTAAAAGAGTGCAGAAGATCTAACAGGTTCCAGCAAATAAACAAACAAAAATAAACATTCCCCCTCCTCATCCAAATAACTGAGAAGTGCTCTGAGACACTGCTGTCAAATCGATTAACTGATATAGTAAAAAAAAACAAAACACAAAAAGAAAAAAAAAAAAAACCTTAAAATGAATAAAATTTAGAAGGTAAGCCACTGGCGTCAGATGTTAGGGGAAGAATTACAAAAAAAAAAAAATGTGTATCTGGTCAGTTTTAAGTAATTTTCTTCTTTCTTTTTGTTTGGGTTATTTTAATCAAAACTTGATAGCTGGTGACAAATATGGCAATCTGGCTGCAGATAAGCAAACCAGTATACATAAAAATACCATTATCCAATTCTGCAAACTTCTCAGTACTCAGATAACAATATTGTCCCCAACAGCTGATCGAAATTATCCTCAAAAGAATCTTGATAACAAAACAGAGACAGCTCTTCGGGAACAGGAGCTATGTCCCAAGACAATCTCATTTAAAGTGTGTTACTAGTACTTGATGAAAGTTCAATGTGGTGCCAATTAAGTGATCCTTCAAATGGTTATCAAATTGTAAGAGAAATTTTTAACTGTGAAGACAGACTCAGGATAAAGTGAATGAAATTCAAAGCCATAATTAAAAATAACCATGGAATCAGCGAACCAAGAAAGAGAGGAAGAAGAAAAACCACCCACAAAACTCCAGCAACTAATTAATCCTGATGAGATGAATTCTCAAGATGACGAAAGATCGAATAAGTGAGGAAACTAGAATCATTTGTTATGTTTCACAAAAAATTACCTAAAATACTAAATTAAGATTCATTCATAGTAGCCAGTACAAAGAGTCAGAATCAAACTATTTTCAAAATAATTTAACTCTTTTAACTGTTTTTTTTTTACCCCCCCCCCCCCCCCAAAAAAATTTGTTTATTGAAGAGAAGAATATTATAGTTTAGAATGATCCCCCTCCGGCCTCCCCTCCATCCATTATTTTTTCAAGTGTTATCTGCTGTCACATACATGGTAGACGACAAAGTAAACCAACCAGGAATTCTATCCAACGCTTCCGTAAATATTCCATTTTGAAATTTACTTTCTCCATAATTTGAAAAGTCATATCAACCAATCAAAAAGTTAAAAGATGTGAAATTAGAAAGTATGAAGAGAAATCTCTTGGAAAGCTCTGTCAATTTATGTTACAAATTAAAGTTAGATCCCATAGTGACTGATTCGAATTGTTGTTGAATTATTGAGTAATTATTGACTAAATTGGATCAAAATGTGATTTTTTTTTTTTATCAAATAATAGAGCTCTTGAAGAGATTTTTCTTCCTGTTTCCTTCGTTTCCCTTCTTTGATTGGATGAAATAATTTTTATAGGTATCAAGAGAGTTTTCAAAATTTACTGTGTGTCCAGGAATTTGATAAAATGCCTCCTTTGACTAGTTGCCAGTAAAAATACAGTGAACGTTGATAATTACTATCCCTTTAGTCTCCCCCCCCTCGGAAAAAAATTCTGGATATGCCCTCAGTGGCCTCGGTAGCATTTAACAACAACCAATATTTAATCCTTCCCTCATTTTACAAGATGACAAACTTTTTAATGCCATGTTCTTGGCAATAACCGTTTTAAACTTGACCATGTTGAAATAATACTTGCAGAAAAATTTGCAAACAAATTTATTGAATTCTTGAAAAAGCACTATCAATCCAGCATGTCAATTTTATATTTCAAACATTTTACATTCTTGTTTCCCACAGTAAAGTTTGGACATATCATCCATGTATCATACGTAAATAATAATAATGTTTTGAAATGTTTAACTGTTTCAGGGAACGGAAAATGGACGGCTGTCCGTTCTTTTACCCATGTCAACTATCAGAAACTATTTCACAATCAATAGAGTCATCAAGTAAATCGCAAGTATTTGATCAGTGGACTGCGGGTACCTCTCGGAACATGGTGCTCAGATTTCGTCGAAGTGCATTATCTAATCCACCTCCAGAAACACCAGCAAATATACTCCACATGACTTTTAAAACGCAACAGGCAGAAACAAAATTACTTGTGGCACTACTTCATTCTCACGGATTGCAAGAGGTAGCCCAAGAAATATCTGAATATAATTTACTATGGACAGGTCTGCATTTAAAACCACAAGTTCTTCGATCCATGACCGTACATCAACGCGTCAATCATTTCCCGCGATCATACGAACTAACTCGTAAAGATAGGCTGTACAAGAACATTGAGAAGATGCAACATGTAAAAGGTATGAAGCATTTCAATTTTGTACCCCTCACATTTGTAATGCCTGAGGGCTTTCGAGACCTGACAACATCTCATTATCGTCACAGAGGTCCATGGATTATCAAACCAGTAGCATCGTCAAGAGGTAGAGGAATTCACATTGTGAATTCTCCTGAAGATGTACCACTAGAGGAACCAGTAGTTGTGGCCAAATACATAGAGAATCCGTTACTAATAAATGGACGAAAGTGTGATCTCCGTATTTACGTAGCCGTGACATCCTATGATCCTCTTATTGTCTACATGTACGAGGAGGGTTTCGTTCGATTTGCGACAGTAAAATACACAGTTGGTCGAAAGAACCTATGGAATTCGTGCATGCATTTGTGCAATTATAGCATTAATAAACATCATTCCGATTACATTCGTAGCGATGATCCAGATGCTGAAGATGTCGGAAGCAAATGGACATTGAGCGCTCTTCTCCGCTTACTGAAATCTTCTGATGTGGATACAGAATCTCTAATGCTCCAAATAGAAGATATCATTGTGAAATCTATCCTAGCAACCGCTCATCCAATTGTAGCAGCTTGCAAACTATTTGTTCCACATTCGAACAGTTGTTTTGAACTTTATGGTTTTGATATTCTAGTCGATTCCGAATTGAAACCATGGTTATTAGAAGTTAACTTATCCCCGTCTTTAGGTTGTGATTCTCCATTAGATACAAAAATCAAATCAGCAATGCTGTCCGATTTACTAACATTAGTAGGGTTACCAGCGGTAGATCCAATGGTCACAAGACCAGCAACTAAATTTAGACCTTACAGTGCCTTTGTTTCAAGACGAACACAAATGGAGGACTCCATTCCGATGTTGCGGATGAAAAAAACCACAAATAGTGCCACTTCGCTCTCTCCAGACGAATCCCGATTGATTCGTAATGTACGCGCTCAGTATGAACGCCGCGGAGGTTTCAATAGAATTTTTCCTTCTTGCGATACATGGAAACGCTACTCAATGTATTTAGATCAAACGACTGGTATTCCCATTTCAGGTAATTCTAATCTAAGCAGTGTCATACCAATGACACACAATTACAACTATTTTCTACACCATCATTTGTACCCTGATGTAGCACTGCCAATTTCTAGTAAAACATCGAAACTGCGACCTTATAGCCAAATGACTACCCTTTGCAATAGAAGACTTAAGAAAAGGGAAGTTACAGCCAAAAACAATCCAAAAAATACAAAGCGTTCTTCAACCGAGGCGTTGAGCACTATATCATTGAACGGTAGTTCTAAAAAGTTACCCACACTACACATACTGTAGCGCACACAATTTTAGAGAAGACATTAATAGAAAATTCCATTGGTGCAATTAGCAGCATTGAATAGTATCAAAGATAAATTAAACAAATTGGCCAATATGCTGCACATTTTGAGAAGAATTTTTTTATTGGATTAAAACATACCTAAGGCCTTTCGGAACTTAGTGCCATCTTCAGAGGTGAGAAAGAGAGAGAAAAAAAGAAATTATAAACTAAATCTTAATCATAAAACAATCACAAAAAATAAGAATGGTTCAAAAGAATAAGAAAAGCAAAGAATAAGCCATTCTGAAGGATAAGACATAAGGAAAAGAGAAAAGTTCAAAGTTTAGAACAAGTCAGAAGCATTCAAATCAACATTTCTCTTTTCCTTACGCATTACTCTTCGGAATGGATTATTCATTGATTTTCTTTTCCTTTGGTACCATTCTTATTGTTTGTGATTGTTCTATGATTGAGATGTAGTTTATAATGTCTTCTTTCCTCTTTTTTTCTCACCTCAGAAGATGGAACTAAAAGCCGAAAGACCTTCAGTATGTATTAATCCAATAAAAAATAAATTCTCAAAATGTACAGCATATGGGGCCAATTTATTTGATTTATCTTTGATTGATAGAAAAATTGTGTAATCTTTTTTCCTCCCTTTTTTATCCCCTCGTTTTTTCTCTAATTTATTATTAAAATGCTAAGGCAATCAATAAATGTGTTCATTATCACTCTGTGTTCAGAGAAACGAAAGTGTGTGAACGTGTAAACATAAGAATGGATTTAAGGGTCAAATTAACAGACCTACTGGTCATGAAATTCAAGCTCCTTTCTTTCAAAGTAATTATTCAACTCATTTTATTTTTTTTGATTACTAGTGTATTTTTGTAAAATTAGGTAGTTGTCAAATTCATGCTAAACTGAAGAAGGAATTTATTTTAATCATCTTAACTATCAGATCTAGAACCTTATTTTTATACTTTTAGGACTGAGTTCCCAGAAATTATATATTTTCGTAAGATGTAAATACATTATTGTAGTGCCCAATCAAACCGTTCATTTTTTGTATGAAAGTAGGTGAGGAAAAATTGGTTTACATAGGATAAGTGCAAAATTACTGAAGCGTAGAAGGCCACTCAAGGTAAATCGTAGCATCCGTTTCATTTTAAAACTATCATTTTGACTTTAAAACTTATGACTTTCAACTTTTCAGCAATGACCAAGGTTGGAGGTCACAGGTCACTACTTTCTTGCCTGTTTCGTTGCAGTAAAGAAGACAATTTTAAGTTTTAAAGTCAAAATTACGAGTTGGAAATTGGGGCTCTTGTTAACTTTCGTTGAGTGCCATTGAAAGTTGATTCTACAGTAAAATCCGGCAAAAATTACGATGAGCATTTAAAAATATCACAAAATTTACTCATAGACTCACAAATTGACTATAAAGTTTAAGACGAAATGGCGGAGCTACGCAGGTACCATGTGAGATTCCTATCTAATTTAAAGCTTTCCTTTATGTCTTTCAATAGAGAGAGAAAGACAAATTAGGTAGGAATTCCGCCATATTTGCTCTTAAATGGCAGAGCTACGCAATACGCAGGTGAAATGGGGGATTCCTGTCTAGCTTGTCACTCACTCCATAGAAACACACACACAGGAAAGCCTTCAATTAGATAGGAGTCCCCCATGGTACCAGCGTAGTTCCTCCATTACGCCTTAAACTTTTAAAGTCATTTTGTGAGTCTATGAGTGAATTTTGTGATACTTTTAAATGCTCATTGTAATTTTTGCTGGATTTTACTTAAGAATCAATTATTCAATTATTTACAGCAAAAGTTAGCCGGAGCCCCATTTACCTACAATGACCCTATAAAAATGAGAAGAGATTTCATTTTTCTTTTGTCCCCTTTTTCAATCAAACATTTTTCTTCGATAAAATTTGAATTTGGTGTTGGAAGGAATACTTGAGAATTAATTTAATTAATTTCCTTTCCATGAATTTTATTAAAATATGATAATCATTTTTAGTTCCTTTTTTTGAACCTTTTCCCTTGATCAGTTTTCCTTCAAAAGAGAGCTCTAGTCTAACATTAACTTGATTCGACAATCACCAATGAACTAGAGAATAGATCGCAGCTAGAGAACTTATGATTCTTCTTCCTCTAGTCACAGATTTTCCTGTATGTTTTATTTTTACTCACACATTCCTAATTTTAATTTTTTAATAAAAACCGCTTATTTTAATGAATGCAAGCAACGCACTAATAATTTAATCTTGAAAATTCTGTAAGGCATAGGTTTAGTTTCAATTTTTTTTAGTTTAACTCATTACCTCTCACTCGTTGACCTGTTCAGTTATTGTTTCAATCCTATTCATTCAGATTCTTTTAAAGCACCTAATGAATTAGATTGATCAAAAAACCTATTTTTTTTACACTGCTTCATATTTTAGCCGTTAATTTCACTGTGATTCATTTGTTTAAAAAGACTAGTTGTAACATAAGACAATCAAATGCCAAGTTTTCAACGTGTGTACATTTAAGTATAAGCAAACAGAAACTTTGAAGTTTAGAATTACTTTACTTAGGATTACAAAATTCATCTTTTTAAAAAAAACAGCAACTAACTCAATCATCATCGAGAATAAATAAAAGATAAATTCATTGATTAGGTTGAAAATCATGCATTTCTTAGGAAACGTTAAGTATGTAAAATTATTCAGTCCTCGGGACGCTAAAATTAAAGAGCCTTAAATTTTCGTTCAAATGGAGCAAATTAAAAGAATAAATGTTTTATATCCTTTTCAGAGAGAAAGCATTGTCAACTTATATATTTTACAAGAATTCTGCCAACTTTTAACCGTAATATTTTTTTTTCTTTTTTCTGCTATGTATTGAATTGTGAAACAATCTGTAAAGGTATTTGTTAAAATTATGATTATTTGCCACTCTGTGACAAAAAATATAATAGAAAAATTTTACGAAGTAACTATCATTGTTGGAACTTATTTCACCTATTTAACTTATTACAATAGGCAGTAGGCACCTGTGGCCGCGGACCATTGACATCAAGCCATCTCAGATGTTGGAGCATTATTTAGGAAATTGTTTGGTACTGAATTTACAAGAAGGCCAAACAATTTTGGGAAAGTGCGTTTACATCTGAGAAGATAAAAGAGCGGGAAAACGGAACCGCGAGGAGGACTCGGAGATAGAGCGCAAGTACAGAGAGAGAGAGAGAGAGACTAGAGAAAAGTAGAACGTGAATTATTGTTGAGTTGTGAATTGAGTTGAAGTGTGAATTGAATTAAATTGTGAATTGAGTTAAATTGTGAATTATTGTGAATAAAAGTAATCTATAAAAACCGTTGAAAGGTTAAACCCATTGAATCAACCACGTTTCAACCCATTATCCCCCCCAGGGAAGTCTACACTATTAAACCGGAAACATTTAGCTACTGTTCAAATGAGGATGTGGAAGTCTTTTAAATCTATAATGATGAATAAAGTTGAATGGCCAGCAGAAATTTGATTAGAGATTGATGGAATGCTTCAAATAAAGTTAAATGCATTTATTGAGTTTGAGAGTGAATTTTGAGACTTTTCAATACTTTCATTATGATTTTCACGCGATTTTACGCAGAGAATGACCATCCATATCACTGTAGCAAAAGTTTGCAACAAACCTAATATACGTCCGAACCTTAAACACGTAATGCAAACGCCTAAGAAAGCCTCAACCTATGATCTTCTAAAATTCCTAGGAGCAAAATGTTCTTTGCATTCTCAAGTTCTTATGACATCAAATAAAAATGTCCAAGTTTCCAAGGCTATCAAAAGGCTTTCTCTCCGCCCATTTCCAACAATAATGAATTAATGACCCATTTTCTGTAAAACCATAATTTCAATCCTCGAGCTTCCACACTTGCTTAATCAAGCAGAGTGCTGATTCAAACCCCGAGTGCAATGGGGCTCTTGCAAACTTTTGCTGTGAGCAAATGAATGGGTCTAATCTGCTGTAAAAACCAGCGAAAATCACAAAAATCACCCTAAAAAAGCCTAAAATTCAGTAATAAACTCACATAAATATAACGGCAAGGTCGTAATGGCAGTTCAACGCAGGCATCATGGAAGATTCCTGTCTATTACGTCACTTTCTCTACAGAAACACAGAGGAATGTCTCAATTTAGATAGGAATCTCCCATGATACCTGCGTCTCTCCACCATTAAGCCCAATTCTGAGAGTGAATTTTGTGATTTTTTAGTGTACTCATCATCATTTTTACAGGTTTTAATGCAAGAACCAACTAAAAAAAAAGCAAAAAGGTTTGTAGCAAAAGTTTGAAAGAGCCCCATCGAGGCTTTGCATTTTTCAACTGTAGATCAGCAGTTGGCAGGTAAGTTTTAGAAATGCATAAGGGCAGTTAATTATTTATGGTTACTAAAAAAATGATTTTTGCTCATCACTGCCGTCACTTAGTAAAAAGAGCGCTAATTAATCGATAAAGCAAGTCCTTGCAATAAACGGAATCACGTGATGAATAGGGATCAATCAGTGCTCACTTCTTACAGACCACTTTGTACGTTTGACATGGGCTATATCAATGTGGAGTAGCATTATGGGGCTAAGGCGCACTTTGACAGCTTTATAGGAGGAGTTTAATCCATTGACGTGTCATTTAATTTCAAAAAAGTTGCTTAGCAACAGTGCTTATGCACTCATTCCACGCGAGTAGCGCTCCTAGTGGCAAAACTACGTAAGTTGAGTGAAGCAAGTGATGCTCTCCATCGGGAAGCGCTGCAAGCTCTTGAGCATCGTTGTGTTGCAGTTGTTTTGTTGCTGTGTTACAGGCACATCGATATTCACAGTCATGACACGACTGTCCAGTCAAAACGTGTCGAAGGGTTAAAACTGCATTTTGCTTTCTCATTTAACTTCAAATAACTGTGCACCTTTAACTGCATTATTTCTTTGAAATATTTCCAAATTTCGCGTGATATGTACAGAAGATTTAAAAAAGGAAGCTAATTCAGTTTTGCTCAAAGTTCGCTTCAGCCTTTTTGTGCTGGACTACATCGATCTGTTAAAAAAATATGTTCTCATTGACTTACCATCCGTTAAAAGATTTGAATCCTCAGATTTTGTTTCTTCGCTATCATCATATGGAAAAGGACCATTATTCTTTGGAGCCTCTGGAACCGTGCGTGAGAGGTGATTTGAAAGAGCTTCTTTATTCCGGAAAATGTAGACGGATTTCATATTGTCGTTGCATTTGATTGTCAAACTGAGGATCAAACGAATACAAGTGACTCTATAGTTCGGATAAAAATTCGAGTTCTTCATGCTGGTAGAGAATGAAGATCAAAATTAAAGGCCTGAGATAGTGGTTTCAGTGGGAACAATAAAATTAATTGGAGTCTACAGCACAAAATGCGCCTAAATATCAGTGATTAGTGTAAAAAAAAAATATGGCCCAAGTCAACTTGTCTCCTAAAGATACTTATCTCCCTCTCTTCCTTGAATCATCACAGACTTTTTCATCAAGTTTTGAATCCAATTTCCTACAGGAAATCTTGTGAGAGTGAGTGAGACAGATCATTTGTTTGGAGCCAATTTTTCTTGACGCCATACGAAAATGGTCTAAGGTTTTGTTCTTGATTTTTCCCCTCAAAATCCTTCAAATTCCCCTTCATAATTTAATTTTGACAAGAACAGGGGAAAAAAAGATGATGACACCATCCACAATTATTCCAACCATCTACTGGATTCTGAATGCACTAAAATAATTCACGAACAGCTCGCTGAATAATTTTCATCTGAGTCTACTTTGTTGCACAGCTCCTTGTATCACAGATTGCAAAGTTAAACACAGTAAAAGTTCACTGTGTCGAACCATAAGCCGGCCAGAAAGAAGTTCGACACAACAGGCCATTCGGCAAAGACCAAATACAATGTAACATGAATTATCGACAAAATCGTGCATAGTTCGACACTTCAAGCTTTTTCCGAAAAAATCTATATGCTTCAAAGAAGCTCTGTTTATCTCTGGACTGAAAAACCCGATTTTCGCTGGTTCCGCGTTGCGATCTTCCATCGACAACCTGGACGCTGATAGCAACAATCAGCACCTAATCGCAATCGTACGCCGTAGGATCTCTGCCTGCCCGGGCTCCCATTATAGTCTTGTAATTTCCAAAACTGGCCAGTCCGCCGCTGGCCGATCCGTCACTGGCGTATCACCACTTGTAAGTGAAAAAAAAAAACAAGAAAATTACAAGACTAAAATTACAGGACTAAAGACATACTCTGGACCTAATAATAATTGGACTAAAAACGTCAAACAAGGTGAAATGGACGTTGCAGTCAAGGATGAAAATAATGAGTGGACCAATTGTTCAACAGGACAAAATTTGATTGGACGAATTATCAGGGACGAAAAATGTTTAGGACAAAAAGTCTAATAACCCTACGGCGAGATTGCGAGGGCGGCCACAGAGAAATCGCGAGAAATTTATTTTCGGTCGCGGAAGGGGAATTTTTTCTGTTTCACTATATGTAGATAAAAAAAAAGGTTCGGACCAAAAATTAGTTCGAGATAAACGTGATTTCCACTCATTAAAGTTCAACTTAGTCAAAAGATTTTAACATTGCTCTTGTGGGAGAATTCACAGGACTGGAGATTTTGTTTGATATTACAGCAAATTCGACTTACACGTGGTTCGACACAATGAACTTTTACTGCAGATAAAAATTGTTGACTCACTTTTTACTTTTAAGATTCATCATAAAAAAAATGACTGACAAGTTGGGAGCCTCGTAGTACAATTGATCGTTCAGCAAACACTTTTCTTGATGCGTGTCCAAGTATGGATTGACTGCATCACTCATCGTCCGTTCTATACTGAATCCATACTGAAAAAGAAGACGGTCAAAATAGGCAAATCAGTGAAGTAAAAGAAACTTTTTTAGAACAATTGCAGACTTTTTTCTCAATTTTTGGGATGAAGCAATCAAGTGTTAGGACAGAGCCGCCCATAGGAGTTGATGTATGAGATAAGAGTCACAGAGCCAGGACCTTCTGAGAATTTTTATATTCCCACGATCCGTAAGTATATTACATTCGTTTTCGAATTCCCTTTTCTTTTTCCGATTTGTGATTGAATGGTTCGGTGACTCCTGTGTTTGGTTATATCGTTAGAAAGTACATAAAATTCCAAGATATTTGGAGCAACCTAGGTATCTATATTGGTATTAACATCCAATTGATCAAACTTATAGACCCATTGATAGGAAATCATTACTCAGATTTGAATGCATATATGTACGAGTTTCAGGTCAAACTGTTCAAGATAATGGGCGGAACTAGGAATTTTTTCTAGGGGGGCTGAGCAGCAGCAAAAACTGATGACCCGCTTTTATTTTCTTATTATGCATTTCATTCCTGATAACTCCAAAGATCAAGCTCCTTGATGACCCCTTTTCACTTACAATCCAGGCAAGTTTTGGGAGGAAACACATTCTGTATTAGACAACCTTCTTGTTTCTGCTCCTTTAATTCTCCAAGAGAGCTGAGATTTAGGGATAGGCCAAATCACATGACCAAATGGCTAAACATTTTTTGTATCCAAAATCCAACAAAAGACTCCAGTATTCTCAAAACTGTCATTAGTGTCGCCCCTGGTATGGCCATGTTATAGCTTAGTATGGCTGCAGAATGTTCAAAGCTTCCACATTTCACACAACTATTGATCGGAGCTTCCGCACTTTTTCCAAAAATTGATGACCTTTTTTTTTTGCTTATTTACGCGCGCTTAAATATTTTTTCCTGAGATTTTTTTAAGCGCACTTATACTTTTTCCTTAATATCTTAAAAGCGCACTTTACGGTTTTTTATTTGGATTTTTTTAACGTACTTAAAGATTTTTTCCTTGATTTCGAATGCAATCTACCAATTTAGTAATAACTTCCTCACTTTATCGATTTTGTGGAAGCTTCCGAACTTTACCGATTTTGTGGAAATGTTGTCGCGTGATTGGCCGCGCAGAAAGTCGCTCGCAAATGCATCCCGCGATTCCGTGATTTTCCGTCCACGATCTTTTGAATTTGCTGAGGCCCGGCGGCTTACACATTTTCAGCAGCTTCCACACTTTCATACAACCAATTGGTTGTTGGCTCGTGAATATTCTGCAGCCCTGTAGCTTAGTGGACTGTTCAAATGGGCAACTGATGGCAGAGAGGTTGGTGAGGAGTACTAGAGTACTGCTCGCCGCGGGGCTTTTCATACATTTCCACCATTTGTAAGGCCGTGTATAAAGAGAATGGCGGGAGATCAAGTCCTAAGGTAAACTAACTCTAGTTGGTTGCATCTAAGGATCGCATTTAATATGACATTGGTGATTACCAGCTTTGCACGGCCATCTGAAATCATGAGCCAACTGTTACACAACTTTCTTAACATCTCCAGGTTTCTACAGATTCCAGTTCCAGAGTAATACCCGTGATTGCGCAGTGATTACAGATAATCAATTCTTTGGCCCCAAAAAAAAAAAAAGCATTGACTTACCGAATCATCAGGATTGAAAGGAATGGCAGTAAACTGTCTCAGCTTGACATCCAAAGTCCCTCCTTGGAAAAACCCAAAAGTGCTAACGGATATTTTATCACGATAATCTCTCTGAAAAAAGAAAAGACAGTGGTGATAGATATTCTTAGAAAACAAAAACAATGATAGAGGGGCATAGAGAGGGACAAAATTTTTCAACAGAGTAAACTATAAAAAGCTAGGAAATTAAGAATCACTAATGTTGTTGTAATAAAAATATAGTTATTGCAACTGGGATTACACCACTTTCCACGCTTAAATCACAGAAGAATCACTGCGGTAAAAATGAAAGTTGAGAGCACTTACCTTGATTTTCAGCTCGTGAATTTTGAAATCAAAACCTGGAAAACTCAAGAGGAAGGTGAAACAAATTAAACTTAGAGAATTCATTGTATTAATTTTGAAATCCATTGCCATCGTAACTTATAATATTTTTATTTACTTCTTGACACGATCGCAGAGCAAACATAACCTTTAAAACATCCCAGGATTACCAAAGTAAAAATTGGATCGCTCATAAGATTTCCCTACAGACTTTTCATGAGAGCAGATAAGAAATTTGCCTCATTCTCGACGCAAAACCGCAATAATAATATTATCTCTTTTATTTACCTATTACTATACACCTCTACTAATCTCATTTTCTTTTATACTTATCTTTGTTTTAAATTCTGTGTTTAGATAAGGGGAAAAAATCGATCAGGACAAAACACAACCCTAAATAAGTGCTGTACGTGCTTGATTTCTGTATTCAATTTAAGGGCGGTTTCTAAATCTCCGTCGCAACTAAAGTGATTCCGAGGCACATTTTATTTAAAAAAAAAAATGTTAACTTTTAAGAAGTGTTTCCCTAAAAATGCCGTCATCGGTATGATACACGTATTACCTCTCCCTGGTAAGTTAGAAAAACAAGCATAAACCCTGAGCAATTTTCATAAAATATTACTTTCTTTAGTGTAAGTACTTTGGTAGATAAGGTGCTAACTAAACATATAACAAACTCTCAAGTGTGCTCCTTAAGTTTGCATCTTACTTACCTCGAAATTTTAGTCTAGTCCTAAATGCCAAAAACATAACTTTTCCCAAAAGTTACTTAGCGCGAGCCATCAGATTGAAATCTGGAAAAGTTTTGCCTGGAATCATCTTAAGAGGAGGCCGCTGACTAAAATTCAACGCAGGCATTGGCTCTGACTGAGATTCTGGTTTTTTGCTCTGACATCTTGCTCTTGATATATAAAGTCTGACTTACAAAGTGACTTGTTAAAGTCAACTACGCTGAGGAGCTTGGTAATGCTTGATTCTGTTCTCATAAATGTTTTTTTTATTTTCTGTAGGAACCCCAAATTTTGCTGGATCTTTGCAAGACATAATCAAAGTGGTAAAAGAGGAAGCAAAAATTTACAGAAACTCAAAGGTGGTAAGTAGGTAAAATTATTCGTCTCATTCAAAGTTATAATCTTGAGTAAACAAACTGATACCTACATGACAGGGGCGTGCTGTGGATTCCCAAGAGGGGGGGGGCAAGAATGCAATCTTGCCGCTCCTCAAAATTATAAATTTGCTGACCTTCCTTTTTTATTTATTTTTTTTTTTGCTTGTTACACACTAATTTTACCGCCCTCTGTGATTTTTTTTCACCCTGATTTTGCCGCCCCGCTCCGCATGGGTACCCACATGTCCCCCCCCCCACAGCAGGCCCCTGCTACAAGATTCTGTCTCAAAAACTGACTATCATGTGGGCTTTAATTGATGTCTCAAATTACTGTTCGCCGTTACTTACTTGCAAAGCAGGAAAATTGCAAATACAACTTGAGGCAAGAAATAATGAGATATATGTTCAAAAGAATCAGCCTAGCAACTTCAAACAATCCAACAGGACCGTAAATAACTCTAGATGCTGCAAAACTAATACTGATAAGCAAGTATTGAGTACATATTTTTTACCTGATCTTCTCGTTAATTTAATTTAGACAAGGGCCATTTCAGACTATCAATCCATCTTCAGGTCCTATACATTCTAACTAGACCGTGAGGGAAAAAAAAACTAAATCAATTATGGGGAAGTAAAAACTTGTCACGAAATAAAATGAAAACTGGTAAATAAATAATAACCCTTCTAAAAGCTGTCTAATGCACTAAATTCGTTGTAGTTCAGTGCATCGGATGACATTTAAGTGAGTTGTTATTTATTTATCATTGATCATTTTATTTTGCAACAAAATTGCAGTTTCCCAAAAATACCTCAATTTTTTTTCTCACAGTATCTTTGTTTTTTCTTGTTTCTGAACTACAGGATGGTGTTTTAATTGAGAACATGCATGATATTCCGTACCTCAAAGCTGAAAAATTGACGTCTGAAACGACAGCAATTATGACTAGGCTGGCATTTGAAGTGAGAGATGTGCTGCCGAAAAGTATAAAATGTGGAGTGCAGGTATACCTATTTAGTTCGAAACTTTTATTTTGTCCACTAAATCTTTCAATTACAAACATATTGAAGGTCGATCGCAACCATAATTTGGAGGTCAAAAGTCAATTATGGCCTGAGAAAGGTTCGCTGCCCCTGACTTACAGAGACACTATTCAATGTCAATCATACGTCCACAAGTCAAGTTAAATTATGAATAAAGAATTGTTATTTCAACGAAACTTTGAAGTTTTTTTTTTTTTTTTTTTTTTTTTTATCAGTTCATGTTATACTGTCTATATTATGTTATGACGTGTGCTATAGTCCCTTACCTGGCTTTCTGTACCATTATTAAAATAAAATAAAGTAAATAAATAAAATGATTAAGATTGTGTTTGCACTGGGATCAGTTTAAAATTAACCGTCTAGTGGTATTATAAGCAGGTTGAACCAAAGGAACACTTCTGAATTGAACCCTGAGAAACAAAGAGGGTAATTCATCTTGTTCTTTGATGTATTCTAATATTCTACAGATTTTAGCTGGCGGGAATTTGCAAGCATTGGCTGTTGCTCAAGCAGCCGAGTTGGACTTCATTCGTGCGGAAGGTTTCGTTTTTGGACATCTGGCAGACGAGGGATACATTGATGCATGCGCAGGAGAGTTACTTAGATATCGCAAAACACTAGGTGCTGAAAATATCCTAATATTTACCGACATTAAGAAAAAACATAGGTAATTATGATTTGGTCCAGGCTTTGGGTTTGACTGTTAGTTTTTAGTACATTTAATGCTACAAGAGTAATCTATTGACTTGGTGAATTTCCTACATGCAATATTGCTGATTTTGGAAGTCTTTAATAAAAGAGATTTTACAAAATAAGCTTGATGATTCGCAAGATTATTTTGTAGTTGCGTCAACATTTTTGGAGACTTTCCAAAAAAAATGGTAGATTAGCAATAAACGTGTTTTGGCATTGCAGCAAAAAATCAGGTTTGTAAATCATAAAAACCAGTCTGCACAATCAATTAAAATTTTTGCTAAGTTACCCTTGGGCACAAGTAAATCACTAAAAATTGAGGTTTCCTATTTTGGCATGTCACTATTTTCTGGATCAGCAATTGCTTTTTTTCAGTGTAGGACCTGAGTATTTCTGATCAGGGCTACTTATGAGAGAGCCGATCCTATTGGTATTGTGGTACTCTTATGTTTTTAGGTGCAGGTGTTAGGTTTTTAGGTCGCGTGGTGACTGCACCTTATTGTTTCTCCTTGTTGATAATGAGACAGTATACTGTCTTGAAACATTCAAATTGTGTCTTAAAACTTTAGCTTGGTACCTTGTTTACAATTATTTCTCCACATAAAAAACAAATACATAGATGAAAAATTTTTGGGGGATATTTCTGAGCATTAACGCAAATAGAACAAGAAAAACGAGGAGTTACTATGAGACGAGTCAACAGAACATCCCAATGAACTGGTAATGATGTAGGTTTTGTAATCATCAATATTGTGCCGAAATATTGACCTCAACCTTCATGAAATTAGAATTTTCTACCGCCAACTATCCGACTATTCAAACTGCAAGGCATATAATCTTACTAAAATTGAAAACGTCAGACGTCTCAAAAGACGCAAGCCTTTGATGACGTCGCGCATGACTTCTGATCAAATTAAGTAGTAATCCTTCATCCTTGCCCTCTTCCAAGATAGGGTTTGGCAGTTCACTGGACTCGTCTTAAGAAGAAATAGATTATAGCCATGTAATTACCTTTAAATTGTATTTACCTTTGTATGTACACTATACATTCTGTCAATATTATCCATCTACCCCTAGTGAGTACATAAGCAAAAAGGTAAAATTTTGTCCCAGAATTTAACTGCAATCAGATATGACATATGAGTATAATATTGTACACTCAAAACCCCAAGATATATTTATATTTTGTATAATGTACGATTAGTTATAAGAAAATGAATTAATTCCAATCGGGGGAAGCCTTCATAAAATAAATGTTAAAGAAAAAAAAAAAAAATCTGTCTTTAAAAAGTTTTTAATCTTTTCACGTTCTTTAACAACAGATATTCAAGCACAAGCTTCATACATATTTTCATCCATGCTACTGATGTTAAAATGAGACAAAGCATTGACAGGGAAGTAATTTTTATTGTTATTTCAGTGCCCACGCAATAACCGAGGATGTATCACTTTCAGAAACTGCTAATGCAGCCGAATTTTTCCAAAGTGATGGCATTATACTGACAGGTGCGGCTACAGGGTCCCCAGCTGATAAAAATCAATTAAAAGGTAACAGACAGTGTCAACTAAATTGACTTGAGTTTTCCATTGATCAAGTAAATTACTAGAATTCATCCCCAATGATTTCCTTCATTTTCGGACATCATTTAAGGAGATTCCATGTCACGTTTTATTTATTTATTTATTTATTTATTTATTTATTTATTTGCTTTTAGTACAATTATAATGTCCTTATGCAGGCTCTGTACACTGTCAATGGCTTGAATAGTAACAATAGAACATAACGTTACCAAAGTGATCAATTAATGGTCATTTACCAGATTTCATGAAGTTCTTTTGTAAAACGTGGATTGTCGACACCTGTAGGTAGATCTAACAAATATATCTGCTAAGTTTGGACGCTGGAAATCCGCAAAATAAGGACGTAACAATGGGAATTCGCTCAGTCGCTACTCGATCTCTGGTATTGCACAACAATAGCGTGGATTTCCATCGACTAATCAATCACCTTGGTCACATGACGTGGAATCCCTTAAATTGATGAATTACTGGTATTTTTAACTCTTTTCACCATAATTTTTCATTCCAAGGATGAAAAAGGAGTGCTAAATAGGGTTTTAGTCAGTGGAACGTCGAACAAAAGGGGAATTTGAATCCACAACTTAAAAACCAAATCAGAGAATTCATTTTCTCTGAAATTTCCAACTTGATGAAATTTAAGTCTTCAAATATGTTTTAAATTTACACCGAAATTGGGTTAGCAATATCCCTATACCACGTCGAGTATACTCGTTGGAGAATTCAGTTAACTTTTTGAAAAGGTAAAGCTTCCAAACATCGCCGATTATTTTGTGCTCGATCAGCAGTCGGGAAATTTAACTACAATTTGCTACTCCTGAGTAGATCCCCGATGGGGCTCTATTCCTAAATTGGCTTTTTTTAAGGGTTAAAAAACACCGAAAAAGACATTCAAATATGAAAAATTGAGGTCAAGGTTGGAAATTTTAAAAAGTTTAAAATTACTTTGAATCTGCTAGTTATTATTGGATCTCAGATCAAGCAAGTAATAGGGGTTGATTTTTTTTCACCCGATGATCAATATGCCATTTTTCATTAAGATTCATTTGTGTTTTTAAACCCATTCATTCAAATTTCAAATTAATTTTGGTGTTTAAAATTTAAAATTACTTTCACAAGCTTTTCATTTTGGGTCTCATTTTAAAAATTTAAGAAATTCCTTTTTCACTTAGAATTTTTCAAAGCCCATTTGAGCAAGGAAACCCAATTTTAGACATTTAAAAATTTGAAATTTCACGCTATTTGGTCCCCAAAAAAATTTTAGAACTTTCCTTTCTCGGTTGAGAACTTTTTCTAAAGCTAATTTGAGCAAGGAGCCTCAACAGACAGTATATGAGTGACGCTATTGGTCAAGAATTTTGAAACTTTGGCTGTTGCCACGGTGACCATCGTTAAAGTGCTTGTTGTCTAAAGGCCATCCATGAATAGCCTTTAGATAACAAGCGCTTTAACGATGGTCATCATGGCAACAGCCAAGTTTTACGAGTTTTGGCCAATAAAGTTACTCATAGACTGTCGTAACGACTCATTTAACAATGAAATAAATTATCGGCCTGCAAGTATAAATAACTTGAGAATTTTTTTGTCCGCTCAAATTTTGTTCATACAAGGAAAAACTACAATCCAAAAAATTAACTCTGTAGGTAATTAATTCAGAAATTGGTCAGTTGGAAGGGGGTTGGAATTTAGCGTTTTTCATAAAGAAAATTAAAGTACTTGATGAGCTGAGAGTGGAGGTGCCTTTGATTTTTTCCTAAGAGTTCCGATTTTGGAGATAAACTAGTGTGAAGTTGCAAAAAATCTAGTGTGTTGTGATGTTTACAACACGGAATTCCCATTTGAAACAATGTATTTTGGGCCAAAACCCCAACTTCGAAACTATGCAGCTTTCCTCTGTCGACTCTGAATGTAAAAACTTTCGCTTATAACAAACTTCCAAACGATATTAAGGAATTGGAGAACTGCACAGTCTATCTGAGCAGGCTAAGGGCTTTTCTCCTGGGGAAGGCGTACTATTCTGTTGATGATTTTTTAATAGCTAACTATTGTCTTGTCTTATGACTTTGTTTGTTTGTGTTTGTAACTTGACTTGTACGGTAACATGTTGTTTCCATGTACTAAATTGAAGAAATAGATAAAAATAAATAAATGAAACCTAGTCAGAAACCAAAGACAACCTTGTTTTCAACTCACTGAGTTCTTTCATTTGCTTACTAAAAAGCACCAAAATTCAGATCCTTAAAACTACTCCATAGTTACGATTTTTTTAAGTGATGATTAATTTCAATGTTTTCTTTTTATAGGTGGCAGAACAAATTACAGTCAAAGAAGATAGAGGCATTTATGAAAAAGATAAATGAAATCAGATGAAATCTCCGAAACAGCTAATAGGAGGTTCTACACAAACAGCTAAATAAAAAGACTGAAGCAGAAAATTATAAAAAAATGTTTGTACTTTCTCTTTATTATCGTTAAAGAGTTCAATAATAAAACTTTACAAGCAGAATGTAAAAAAAGATATATCAATGATAGTAATTACAAAAGAGCCTAATTCATTTCATCTTAAAATTTAAAATTATTGAGCAAAAGTCTATAGCACGATTTTCAAAGCTGTACAAGAAATTCGTACTACCCTGATTGATAAGGAATGGTTGTGATCACCTTTTTTGAAAAGGTATGAAGCATCGTACGGTATTTCCAAAATCAGTCATTATCTTCTTTGCTGACTCGTAATACCTGTGACTCCAAGAGAAGATGTTTCCATTATGAGTGGTAGATAGATCCATAATTTCATTGGCTGACTTCTTGGTTTTCGTCTTCTTTTTCACCTTGTTTTTCTCATTCTAAAATGAGCAAATAGAAACAAAATGAGCTGGGTTAAAAACTTGAGATCAGATATTATGAAACCCAAAAAGTTGACTAATATACTCCATTCTTCAACCCTTTTTGGTCCAAAGTCGAGCTGCACTTGAAAAAAATTTCATTAACAAACAGCTCCAATTTGAAGCATCACTTGACGGATCCAATAAATCTTGTTAATGGGGCTGTTGCACACTTTTGCTATAAGCGATTTAATAGTCGATTTTGATGTAAAAACCTCCAAACATAACAAAGGCAGCACTAAAAACTTCTGAAACCCACTCCTTAACTCAAGAAACGCTTTTATTTGCGCGAGTATAATTGTGGCATAGAGCAGTAATAATGGGAGATTCCCATCTTAATTTCGTCACTCTCTCTATGCTAACAAGGATGATTAACAGTGTAATTAGTCATCAGAGGAGTGATCCACATCCAATGAATGCGGTACTGTGACACCTCTTGACACCGTTGTCAAATGAAAGTCGTCTCTTATTGGTCACTTTTTGATGGTCTGATGGAGTTACAGTAAAGTTAGATGGGAATCCCATTATATGCCCTAAGTCGCCATTACGCTCGTGCAAATAAAACCGTTTATTGACCGTTTATTTTTGTAACTTATTTTCTCTGAAACAAATCAGACCTGGCTGCAAGTTCGAAAAAAAAGTGGACCGGAAAGGGTTTAAGAATACGGAGCAATTAACTTTCACCAGCTTTGCACTCACGGGTTCACACATGAGTTAGCTCCCAACAGAATTCCTCACGTTTAAGATGATAGTATGATGTTTCTCGGCTAGTATTATCTTAAAAAAGATGTGTAGTGAGAGAGTTCTGTTAGAGAAAGCACAAACTACAATTTCTAACTATTACCAATGGGGCGCAAGCTTTTCTATTATTGCCAGAGACAAAAAGAGACAGAGCACTACGCTAAAATACATAGGGTAGATTTGAGTCACGCTGAATTCTCGTGGAGTCAACAAAGCAACAGCCAACACCCCTCTGATGTTGCCGAGTGCTGAACGGTGATATTCGGAAAACACAGGGGGATGGACTGGGAAGTGAAGAGGAGGGTGCTTACCATTCAACACCCTGCGACATCAGTGGGGCATTTACTGTTGTTTTATTGAATACTCGAGAATTCAGCGTGCCTCTGCTACAGCCTGTTAGTGCTCCGTCTCTACTTGTCTCTGATTATTGCCATTCATAACTTAACCCATACCTACATGCTCATTGGGTCATTAATGACCCACTTGTTGTGTTTTCTTTGGAACAAATTGCAGTAAAGTTGGGCCAATTTTACACAAAGACCAATTGTGGGATTTTTCAGCATGTATCATTTTATCATTTTGCTGAACCAAAAAAGTTCACATTTTTTAATTTTTTAATTTTTTTAACTCCAATATGGTGTTTTTTGAGAAAAACACCTTAAAATTTCAAATGATGTTGGGCATATATGGGTTAAGTCTTTAAAAGGTTGATAGCTCAGTTTAGTGTGATGTGAAACGAGCAAAAACAGGAGAAAAATAATTTAAGAGAAAATTGAATTTTTTCCTTGCTTTTCAAGCCAGGCAGCAGAAAAAATTTAAAAATGTCATTAAATTAAAATTAAAATTATGTTAAATTAAAATAAAACAGAGAGAGAACTAACCAAATAGTTACTGCTTCGAGCAGCCACAGACGTACTGTCTAACTTCATAAGTTTTGACTGGTTCATAACAGAGGGACAGCATGCACTGGACCTTGATTGCTCATTCGTTTCCTGGAAAGAGAGTCAGAATTATTAAATTACGTGGAACAAGACAAAGCTGCTGCTAAAGCAGTCCAACAGAAAGATAAAAATAAAAAATTTAACTAAATTTTAACTGAATTTTAACTAAATTTAACTAAAAAGATACTCAAGGTAAACAGTAGGCACTTTAACCTGAATAAACAAACAGAATACCATATAGCAAAACAACTGCTTCCACAGAGAAACTTTGCACACCATCTGGGCTCTCTCTATGAGGCTGACTCCACACTACGCAGAATTCACCAAGTCCCACCCGGCATGAACGCGACGGTTACTCTCCAAATATGCATAGTTAGGCCTGTGCGATGTCCAGTTTTGTGCATCGAAGTTTGATGTCCGAAAAACATTGAAATTTTATCGATGCACCAAAACAAATTTCAACAAGTCAAAAATGAGAAATCACAGGAAATCATGATGCTTTTTTATGCTTTTGAGATGTACATTCACTGCTCGGCTTGCAATTCCGTAAATCCCAGGTGGAGTAAAGTCGGCTCTATTCTGCCATTGATTTCACTACAATCAATAACCAATAGCAGAAACACAAATATTACTTGCCTCAAAACACTAAGGCTTTTCCATTGGCCTCTTTTCTTATAGAACACCCTTGCAAATCTTAAGTTCCCTTTAAGGTGATTCCATGCCATGTGACCGAGGTGATCTATTTGTCAATCGATTAATGGTCACATATGTACTGGATTCTATGGAGTTTTACCAAAAAACTCCATTAAGTCCAGTAAATGACCAATAATCGATCGACTAATCAATCACCTTGGTCACGTGGCATGGAATCACCTTAACATATGCTCTTTTTCATTTTGACTGATAATGGTGGCCTCTACTTTAATTATAAAAGCTTGGCTTAAAAAAAATTGAATAGAATTATATGTAATTACTTACTGTAATAGGTCCCAACATTTTCCTTTTTCTACTGAATCCTTCAGCTTTCGCTTGATTTTCAGTCAAATATTTGTTTAAGTCTTTCTTCCTCAAAGGGAATCTGGAGCTACTCTTTTTTCGGAGTGTAAGCAGATTTTCTTTGTACTGGAAGATTATGGAAATGATTTGAGATTAGAAGCAATAAAGAAAGTTGCAATAAAGGTTGCATGTATAGTATTGTTAGATGCGATTGCCAAGGGTTTGGCAAACGTGGTGTTTTTTAACTGCATACTATACTGCACATAAAATTTTCAGAGTGGCACTCCATAAAATTGATTGCTCTTGTTGTACAAGTAGAGCCATAAGTCCTGCGTCAACGATTCGACACAACCCGCATAACGCGTACAGTTAATGCTCTCTTATCTTTCTTTTCTTTTGTTCTCTCAAGACTGAGCGAGGTTCGGGCTACTTGTAGAGCGGGTTGCGTCGACGCAGGACTAATGGCTCTGCTTGTACAGTGGGTTGGGATATACTGACTATTCATAACTATCAGACTCTTATGCAAAGATACTTTGAAAAAAAATACTGCAAAGAGACGCAAACAAATAATGAAGAATACTTTTCTGGTATTTATTTATCTATTAAAACAAGACAAAAATGGGAACGAAGCCAAAAAAGGCCTTTTTTGGCTTCGTTCCCATTTCTGTCTCGTTCTTATATGTAATTATTTGGCCAATTTCGTTTTAATATTCTTAATTTTTTAACTAATATTTCTTTCATTAATTGTTAACCAACATACAACATTTATGATGTCATCCATTAGTAAAATGAGCTATGGGTCTTTAGACCAATTTTTGATGGGGCCAAAAAAATTCTTAATCACTAACTACCTATAATTCCTATAAATAAGAACGATGAATTTAAATGTAAACAATTTTTAATCCCTTAAAGTTTGTATCAGAAAATGCATCTTGAGTTTTTTCTTTCTAAGCTTAACATGACTCAATGTTACTTTTAAGGTGGTTCTTCAGCGTTTAGTACTGATTTTTGCCACCAAAGTCCTACTGTTTGATTTATATTAAATTACAGGCCGAAAGTAATTTAGATTTAAGAAAACAGAAAGTCAGTTACTAGATGATCATCTGAAGAACATCTCAGCAAAATGTCTAGTCAATAACTTCAAAAATAAGGCTGAAAGTACCAAAAAATGAAATACCGAATTTCGATACAACAATCTATTTGCGATATTTCATTTTTCGGTACTTTCAGCCTTACTTTTGACGTTATTCACAAGATAGTTTGAGGAGACATTCTTCAGATGATCATCTAGTAGCTGACACTCTATTTTCTTAAATACAAATTACTTTTGGCCTGTAATTTAACATTAATTGAACAATAGCACTCTGGTGGCAGAAATCGGCACTAAACGCTGAAGAATCACCTCAAGGTTTCAAAGATGATGACTCATCAGACAAAAATATTAGCAATGAATAAAACTTCTCACCTCCGTCCGCGTCCGGTTGATTGCATCTACCCACTCATTAAGTTCTTCAGTCCCGTTTTGGGAGAAGAGTAAAACAGAAAAATTCTGGCAAGATAGTTTGAATAAGCCTCTACTAAGGATAGGCTCAACGAAGCATTTTTTCAAAGGCAAGATACAACGACAGCTAAGAGAGTTAGGCTCAGCGGTTTTCGACTGCGACCATGCTTTACAATAAATGAGTGAGTCAATAAGGAGAATGAAGTATCGAGGGTTTGCTTTATCACTGTTTTTGGACACCTGGAAAGAAGGGACAAATGAATAAAACAGATTTCAAACAACTTTTCACTGATATGTCGTAGAGTTTGATACAGAGTGACATGAAAGAGAGAGACTACCCATCAGGTGTTACCAATATGTGCCGGGGAAAAAGAGAAGATCACAATCGTGCACAAATGGAACTGTCATCAGCATTTACCATTTACCACAAAGATTTAACTCATTCTCATTCATTCTGCTGAATTATTGAAAATTGGTAGGTTTATTGGGTATTTGTGACAAATTCGGAAAATCTTGGGGCAGGCAGTTCCTGCCTTGCTTGCAGATACCGCACGTCACTAGATAAGAAATAACACATCAACAACCATTAGCACACTGAAAGAAGAATTCAGTTCTTATAAAGAGCATACCACACATTAAAATGAGACAAGAGAGACGTTAGATTACAGTCACTTGTTGGATGTAACACTTCATGAGTCTGAAGTAAATTTTGAAAAGGGAAACATTTAGTTTGAATTGTTTGAAAACAAACTTTAAAAATGAAGAACGTACTTTCATCAAAGTCCCCTCTTTTATCAGTCTAACGCCAGGTTTGATAATGACCAGTTTTTGATTTGTAAAACTTCTCTGTATCGCTATTAGTCTCTGTACACTTTCTTGGTCCTTCATTCCTGCGTTCATATGCTCCGTAACTTTCTTGATCTCATTCAATGCATCTGAAAGAAATTATGGA
The DNA here is from genome assembly GCA_011764245.1 of Trialeurodes vaporariorum. Taxonomy (NCBI): domain Eukaryota; kingdom Metazoa; phylum Arthropoda; class Insecta; order Hemiptera; family Aleyrodidae; genus Trialeurodes; species Trialeurodes vaporariorum. The sequence goes on along the minus strand of VMOF01000388.1, from coordinate 51,779,704 downwards.
AAAGTTAAAAAAGATAAAATTCCAGAGGTTACTGGTAAGATAAGAGACAAGGCTCCAGTAAACAACTGACATGGTAAAAAACAAAAATCAAAAAATCAAATTACGTTTTCTCAAATATATCAGCATGTCAATATTTTTTGGAATCGGTGAGATGCCTGGGGAGTGATTACGGAGGATTGGATTGTTACGGGATCAAATATAATATAACCTCATAAGAGGCTTCACTGATCGAATCGTTTCGAGCACCTCATAACGATAGAAACGGACGAAAGGAGTCCATAAGTCAGAATCTGTCGTAATCTTAGTCAACTGAAGTAAGAAGAGGTGAGGAGGGGGTTACCTGCGCGATTGAGTTGCACAGTTCAAGCCAATTTGATTTAACTCATTCGATCCGATTACGGTAACAATAAAGATCTGGGACCAAATTATGTTACAGCTTGGCAGTCCTCCGAAAAACGTTGGATGGTGCGTACTTAACTATGGTTGCGTGTGGTTTAAAACCCCCTGTAAGTACTCACCGATCATCTTGCGTGCAGGACCGTGAAGACTTAACATTTTTTGATCCCAGATCCTCCAAAATCACTCCCCTGGAGAGTTGGGCTAATTTTTTATTTGTGACAGGAACACTTGCTTCTTGACTCGATTAGCAAGCGACAAGTGTATCTCTCGCAATTAATTTTTGATTGATGACTCTAGTCTAGTTTCAACAAATATTCCCACATAAACAAACAAAGTCAGAAACAATCCTTTCTTTATCATCAGAATGCCAAACAAAGGTCACCAAAATTTGTTTCGGTCTTGCTTTTGAACTCTTCAACAATTGAATTTAAAACTCAGACTCTAAATTAACAGTTCAAATGATGGCAATGATTGTTTCATTATCACACCCAGTTTAAAATTTTGGTATTTTGAAATTACATATTTCGGTACTTAAGGAACAGAGGCTATAAAAAACTACTAACACGCTAGAATATAACCAAATGGACAGTGGATCCCCAATTATCCGGACGGGGTCCAAACTCAAAAAAATTTCAAAACTCGAACGAGAGAAACCAGGGAAAACCAAACAGAGCTGTGACCAGGAAATACGTCTCCATCGGTCGTACTTACTTTACCTAGATAGGCTCGTTCTTTTAAAGCAGCGGTTCCCAACCGGTGGTCCGCGGACCCCCAGGGGTCCGCGGACGAGTCTCAGGGGGTCCGCGAAGGCCCACGCGGATTTTTTCGTACTTTCCCGTTTTTCGTTCAAAATTGGCAACGTTTTGGAAGAACGTTTTGGGAAAGGGGAAAAAAAATTTTCCCCTTTGCAAAGGAAAAATTTTAACCCTATTTTGAGTTATTCAAAATTTTAAATTTTTTCTTTTTTCCCTAAATCTTTTAAAAATTCTTGTAAAAAAAAAAAAATTTAAAAAAGAAAATGCTTCAGCGGTTAAATTTACGTGGAGCCAAATTTAAAAATAAAAACTTCAGACATCGACCCCAGTATCGACAAATTAGTGACGGAACCCCAGCCGCAGCGATCCCATTAGGTATGAAAAGAAATATTGTGAAAAAAAGGGAAAAAAAAAAAAAAGGGTTATAAATTTTTTGTCAGGGGGTCCGCGACCTCTCCACTTGGCCGCTAGGGGGTCCACGACTGAAAAAGGTTGGGAACCGCTGTTTTAAAGGAAATAATTACGATAAGATGCAAGTTCTATTGTGAATATGTACAAATGTATGTTCTCGTTAATACATCCCTACAAGTAAACATTTTGTTAATTACAAACAAATTTTACCCATCATCCGATCCCCGGACTTTGATTATCCGGATACTTCGGTACCTAGATAGTGTGCGGTCCTAACGCGTCTGGTTAATCGAGGTTCCTTTTTTATATGTATTTATTTATTTGTTTGATTAATACATCTGGGCCACTATATTGGCGGCCATTGACCAAGTCAGGAAACAAGAGCAATGAAGAGAAATACAAGAGATACGAGAACAAATATAAAAGCGGTTGTTCAAAAAGATAATTCTACACTTCTTTTCCACTGTTCCACGGCTCCACTGTAATACAATTCATATTGCTCAACCGTTCCATTTTCATATTTTTCCTAATTAAAAAAACTGAATAGATGTGTAATACAAATCCAAAAAAGAGTTGATGTTCTTTTCCTTTAAGCTTGAGCCAACTAGAAATATCAGACAAAACTAAAAAGCAGTAAAAGGATAACAGGGGTAGAAAAAGTACCTTTGAGGGAAGAATACTGTTCATCAGTTTCAGGAGTGTTAGCAAGGATTTCTTGAAGGAGGAGTTTATACCGAGGAAGCCTCTGCACCGGTGTGATGAGCAATGAAAACAAGCTCTGTCCAACCTCTGGCCGCCGTTCTTGAACCCCGATAAAATCATTCAATTTTGGACTAGCTTTCATACTTTCCTAAACAATAATTTAAGCATAACGCTTGAAAAGAGTAAATGATATCGGTTATTCAAAAGAAAAATCCAGGCAGCGAAGGCCACATTGAGGTGAGATTATAGTTGGTTCAATTTAAAACTATTTAAATCTTTCCAGCCCAGTGCCTAGCAGTGCTTGACAACTAAATTTTTGCTTTGCAGTCCCAGGGGTGCAGAATATTCACAATCTTGCGATCATATTATCGCTAAAGCATGGTGTACTCCGTTAAAAATTGCGGACACTGCGAAAAAACAACAAAAATGGTCGTAAAATTTACATTTTTCACTTTATTGTTTTTTTCCATATATACTGCAGTTGTTTTGTTTCACTTACTACCACTGTTTCATTTTTAAATCATCAATAAATATGTTGATTCTTTCTTAAATTGTGAAAATATGTTTACTTATTACATCAAGTATTTTTAGCAGAAATTATACTGGGGAACACAGCAACGAAACATGTAATCTGAGCGCTTAAAATCATGGTATAGGTATTGTTATTGTTAAATCAGTGCAAATGCAAAATTTTTGTTGAATATTACTGCCAGCGCGCTCTTTTTGTTGACAAATTAATGTGAGAGCACTGGTTTTATGGAAAAGTTACAGCGACTGTGCTAAGTAAAACTGCATACACCAAATCCTTGGTTTACCAAAAACTGCGTAGCCCAAAGAACATTCTGAACCCCTGTGCAGTCCATGGCTATGCTTGATGACTTTTTCACAAACGCTCAGCTCCAATGCTGAGTGTTGCTCGACGGATCCGAAGGGTGCAGCAAATTGTCAGGAGTTTACGGAACTTCTTGAAACGTCTCAATGTTGACACCCTGTTTGAAGACTGTCATCTTTTAAATTTGTTAAATGCATTCACTGAGTCATTGGGTGGATTTTGGAACTTTCTGATGCATTTAGCATTATTTTTAAGTGATTTTACACAGCAGGCTGAATATGAACGATGGTATCATAATGCTTATCGACTCGATAAGCATTACAATACGATCGTTCATAATCAGCTAGCAGGAATTAACCCTCCATATCGCTGTTGCAAAAGTTTGAAACAGACCCAATGATGGAAAGACTGCCTTTAATACTGTTTACACTTAGCTCGCAAAACGAAATTTGACACTTCAGCAATACAATACCTCTAACAATTGGAGAGTTCGTTTGTAATTGTAGGCGTAGACAAAGTAAATTTTAAAGTACGGCGCAAGTTCTAAGAAGATTGTCCCAACATCTTTATCCTTCAACAGAAGCTGTTGCAGAAGCTCACTATTGACATTGAAAATGGCATCGATATCTCCAAAGAGCGAACGGATCCCAGGTACTGAAACTAATTTGGATTCCAGTAACGGAGGTTTGAAATACTGCAATATCAAACAAAGACAAAATTAATGGATAAGTTTTGAAGCTGGACTTAACCTGGCTCATTTTACACTCTCTGAGTCTGTTGGCAAAATTGCCAAGAGCTAAGTATTGGAAAAATAATGAAAGGGATATTTTAACAAAAATTATCAAAACAATGAGAAATCTCAAAAAGCATGAAACAGGTCCTCTGGAAGTATATGACCCACAGTTTGGGAACCGTAGACCTAGGAAACTACCCAGAGCAATGTCACATGCTCATTTTTCCTACACTTGATACTGAAGGTGGGCCTGTGCAATGTCCAGTTTTGTGCATCAAAGTTTGAAGTCCAAAAAAAATCGAAATTTTATTGATGCATCGAAACAAATTTTATCAAGTCAAAAATGAGAAATCACCGGAAATCATACTTTTTTGTTTTTTAGATAGTTAAAGAAGAAAATGTGACTCATAGGTCTGTTTTTAGTCAAAATATCGATGAATAACATCTACATGAGCATCAAATCCATTTGATGCCAGGAAAACATCGAAACTTCGATCGATGCATTGAACATTGCACAGGCCTAACTGAAGGCTAATTTTTTTTTTTTTTTTTTGTGGAACATAACCAATTACAGTGAACCACAACAAACCGCAACAAATGCTCCCGTTTTATCACAGCGGTTGGCCATCACAGTTCGACTGTTCAATCGGAACACTCCAATCACTCTGACCAGTTGGTCCATTGATCGCAGTTACTTGTGTTCCAATGAAATATAGCCTTAAACCCGTTGAATCTTCAGTTCTTTCACCTGCTGACTCGTTTCAAACGGCATAAGTTTAATTTCGGTAAACAAATAAAAAGAGCCTCTTCTCAAAAGATGGCACAGAAAAAAAATAAAGAGTGCATTTCAAAAAGGTGAACTAGAAGATGAAAAGCGAGAATTTGGATGCAACTTGTTTTTTTACATTGAAATACTGGACAAACCACACTTCAACCGAGAATAACCCGTTCTGTTGTGTTCAATCGTGTTTCATGCATAAAAAAATTGAATCTGCTCTTGCGAAAATGTCCGTGGTTCATTTTTTTCATAATTGACTTTGTGAGTGTACTATGATTTTCAAAAGAAAGTACCTACCCTGGTCGAAATTTTTACTCTTTGAAATCTTTGGAATATTTTAACAATTATGCGACTTTCAAGTGTTTAAGGACAGGAGAATGCACCATTTAAAGTATTACATGAAAAATTGACGGTTCTATTGAAACAATGGTAAAATTTAACAATAAGTATTTCGACCCGGGTACTTTTTTTTTAAAGTCGTGGTACATCACTCTTAAGAGGAAGCTGCATCTATGTAAAAACTGATCAGACTTGTTCCAAAGCTTTTTGCTCCTGTTACCCTTACCTTGACTTTTTGTGTTTTTTTCTTTTTTTTTAATTCGCTATTTTTTTATTTTTTAATAATTCTCTTCTAAAAAAAAAAAAAAAACATTTTGGACATCAGACGTTTTCACATGAGCTGATTAAATTAGCCTTGTGACTTACTTTGCGGACAAGTTCCAGCTGCTTCATATAGCTTGCTTCTGAGCTGACCAACTCTTGTATGGCATTCTGTCTTGTCATTGCTGCTTTTCTCTCGGCATCTGTTGTTATATGGTCATCAAGAGCTTTCAAAACTAAAGTGAGAATACAAAAAAAAAAAAAAAAAAATGAAAGTTACCAACAGGAATGAGAAAAAATCTGAGGAAGAAAATGCAACTCTACAGCAATCAGAGTATTTACCAGAGAATTTAAAGAAAAAACGCAATTTTGTACAATGTTTTTTACGACGACAAAACAAACAACTAAAAGTAATGGGTCTGTTGCAAACTTTTGCCACAGAATTTTGGAGGGTTGTTTAGTATGTAAAATCCAGAGACAAATAGAGATGGAGCACTACATTAAAATACATAGGGAAGATTTGAGGCACACTGAATTTTCGGGGATTCAACAAAATAACATGTGAAACAACAGTCAACACCTTGAGATGTCGCATGGTGTTGAATGGTGACATTCGGAAAACACAGGGGGATGGGCGGGAAGTGAAGAGGAGGGCGCTCACCATTCAACACTATTAAGTCTTTGACTTACATCATTATTAAGGTGTTAGATAATTATTACTTAGGGAGATTGAGAGAGAGAAAGAGAACGACATCTTGACAGTTATACGAATTCCGATATATTATATAAATGCACATGTATCAGCTGTTGGCCTAATTGGCAACGCAGGTGTGCCAACTTAACATCTGACGGGGTTGCTACCAACTTAGCATTTAGGTTACTACAGTTCTCCCCAACATAATTTGAACAAAACAGGGGGGGGGGGGGACTTGATTCATAACAATATTTACAATAAATAACAAAACAATGACTTCGCTAATCGTCAATTAATCTATGACTAGAATGATAATAATAAGAAATAAAACATATTCTGATGAATTTTGTTGGCAGCAACTTGTTTTATGGAACACAACTTTTATTTTTAATTTGTTTTAATTTAGGAATATTTGCTTTCAATAATTAATTAGAAAAACGTTATCTCGGCTTCAGGTTGTTCATTTGATTGTTCACTTGATAGTTCATTTGATTGTTCATTTGATCTCGATGGTGAGTATGGTTTTCTTGGCTTCCGCACCCTAGCAGACCTCCGAAGTCCTCTTGCTGCTGGCGTACTAACATTAGAATTAGACAAACTTGCTTGGTTACCTGTAAGTGTGGGCTGTTCGACAGGGAATCCTAAGAAATCTGAACCAGGAGAAGAGCCAGTAGGAGTAGAAAAAGCTGAAGAGTCTACCGGAGATAGTGAAGGTGAAGGTGCCTTTCCAGTTGGCGGGGGCGAAGCCTTTGGACGTTGAGGTTCCACAGTTACCTTGGGTGAGGCGGTTGGATTTGTTGGAATTGCTGGTTGTCGCAAGGTTACAGTCATCTGTTCTTCTTTCCTTCCTCCCGGAGTAAATGAAGACGAAGAAGTTGAAGGGGCGTCATACAAGGTAGATGAAGGAGATGGAATTTTTGGTGAAGTTGACTTTGATAAGGGTTGAGCTCCCGAAGTGTAACTTGACAATTGTGGCAAAGACGTTGTATTCGTAGAAAAGTCAAATGTGACTTGCTTCCTTTTCTTTGCTTTCACTGACAATGAGTCATTGGGTTGTTGTTGCTGTTGGTGTGGGTTTTCAACCTGACAAGATCGAAGCTGATTTAAGTGTCGCTTAAATTTATATCCTTCGTCCAATTCAACAAGATAGTGAAGACGGCCCAAAACTTTGTCAATCCTCCCAAATTTCCACAATTTGTGACTTTGGTAAACGCGAGCTTGAACGCGATCACCAATGTTGAAAATTGCTGGAACAGGCAATGGTTTCGGTTTAGGATTATACATACTTCCAAGTTTAGGTTTTACTAAGTCGAGACGTGTCCTAATTTGACGATTGAGATACAGTTCAGACGGAGATTTCCCACAAGATAGGGGCGTAGCCCGAAAACGGAACAAGATTTCACGTAATTTTTCATGGATCGTCCCAGGTTCTGATTCCATGGATTTTAGCTTTGATTTCAGAATCTGGACGTATCGCTCGGCCAACCCATTTGTGGCAGGGTGTCCCGGGGCGATAAATCTTTGATCTATTCCACGTTCATTGCAATAATTAGAGAATTCATCGCTGGTGAATATTCTAGCGTTGTCTGATACAAGGGCTTCTGGAAATCCATGACGGGCAAAAATTTGATTTAGAAGGTCGATTGTAGATGCTGATGTTGGAGTTTGACGTTGAGCCACAATTTCCGGCCACTTTGATTTAGCGTCAACGATGATGAGGAAGTTGTGACCAAGAAATGGACCTGCGTAGTCCATATGTACTCTTTGAAAATTGGAATTTGGTTCTTCCCAGGAGTGTAACGGTGCCTTTGTCGGATTTTTCTTAATTTCGGCGCATGGTTGGCATGACTTACCTAGATCTTGGATTTCTCTGTCAATTCCGTGCCAATAGCAAAATCTTCTTGCAAGAGCTTTCATTTTTGATACGCCGACGTGTGTATGATGGAGTTCTTTCAGCATAGCTGGTCGGAGAGATTCGGGTATGTAGACTCGTTGACCCTTGAAAATGATGCCATTTTGAAGACTGAATTCTGGATCATTTGTTTTTCCACGTAGCAAATCTTCTTTTAAAATAGAGAGTGTTGGATCTTTCTTTGTTTCTTCGGCTATTTGTTCAGCTGTAATTGTGTCGTTACATATTTGATTAATTGTTAATTCATTCATGATATCATTTTCATCTATTGATTTGGATGTAATGGTGAGTGGTGCTCTAGACAGATAATCTACATTTTGATGATTTTCTGCTGGCCGATGCTCTATGGTATAGTCGAACCCGCTTAGAAAAATAGCATAACGTTGTAAGCGTGCTGCAGTGATACAAGGTAAATTAGCATTTTCTTTGAAAATGTGACAAAGAGGTTTGTTGTCAGATATCAATTTGAATCGTTTCCCATAAAGATAAACATAGAACTTTTTGACTCCCCAATATATTGCTAGCGCCTCTTTGTCCAGTTGCGAGTAATTTTTCTCTGAGTCTGTAAGAGAACGTGATGCAAATGAAATAGGACGTTCGCTTTCACTAACTGTATGTGACAAAATTGCTGAAATGCCATTTGGTCCAGCGTCGCAAGCAAGGCTTATTGGTAGCGTGGTGCAAAAAGGCATGAGAACCCGATCGCTAGCTATTTCTTCTTTCAATTTAGCGAAGGCTCTGTCACAATCATTTGTCCACTTAAATTTTGCATTTTTGTGGAGTAGTTCCCGCAAAGGATGAGTTTTCTCAGAGGCGTGTGGGATATATTGGGAATAATACGTAATTAAGCCTAAAAATTGTCGGACTTCATCAACATTTGTCGGCTTTGGTGCGTCGAGTATTGCTTTTACCTTAGTTTTGTCTTTTGAAATACCGGCGGCACTAATTTCATGACCTAAGTACGAAATTTTAGTTTTAAAAAATCTACTTTTTGGTAAATTAACGTGGATATTGAATTCTCGCAGTCTATTTAAACAAGCAATCAATCTGTACTTACATTCATCAATTGTTCTACCGTAAATAACTATGTCATCGAAATATGAAGTTACTCCATCAAGCTGCATCAAGATCTGATCAAAAATTTTGTGGAACTCGTTCGGAGCAACTTTTATTCCATAGGATAGACGATTCATGCGATATGCTCCTTTATGTGTAGAAATAGTTTGTATTTTACTACTGTGTGCGTCGACCTTAATGTGGAGGTATGCCTTCCGAATATCTAATTTGCAGAAATATTTGCCATTTCGTAGCTGGTTTAGAACATCTTCAACTTTTGGTATCGTATACCTAGTGTCTTCGAGTTGAGCATTAATTGTTGGTTTGTAGTCCACGCAGAGACGGACTGTGTCATCTGGTTTAGGAACGACTACTAATGGTGATCCCCAATCCGAATGGTCCACCTTTTCGATAATACCTTGTTTTTCCAATATTCCAAGTTCTGTCTCCACCTTATCCTTTATCGCGTAGGGGATGGGTCGTGCCTTTAAATAAATGGGTTTAGCGTTATCGCGCAGTTTGAGAGAACACTCATAATCTGGAATACAGCCTACTTCATCAGAGAAAACGTCTTTGAAAGAGGCGAGAATTAATTTTGTTTCACTTTGTATTCTTTGATTTTCTTTTGTTTGAATCGGTTCAACACAATTAATTTCATTTATGTCGGACAATTTTATTTGTAGTTTCCTAATCCACGACCGGCCAAGTATCGGTGTGTACTTATCCTCAACAATATAAACTGTTTCTATGATTGATTTGTTTTCATAGGACACTTGTACAGTTGCAACTCCTATTGGTTTGAAAATCATTTTCGTGTATGATCTAAAACGTACATTTGTGGGTTGATAGTTGGTTTGCAACGTTAAAAAAATCGAATAGGGTATTAAGGTGACAGGACTTCCTGAGTCTACTTCAAATTTAAGATCAACATTGTTTAATTTTACGGAGGCAAAAAATTTGTCATCGGAAGGTTTTGAAATGCGTTTTATGTTTACAATGCGATTAATGTCTTCAGTGTGTCTGTGTTTTATTTCTGTGATTCGATTAATAGCGTAGACATCCTCGTCATCATATTCATATTCACTATCAGAGGGATAATTGTAAGAAATATTATGCACCTTACCGTTGGCCTTTGATTGGGCATGTGAAATACAGACAGAAGATACATGTCCTTGTTTCGAGCATTTGTCGCATTTAAGGCTGTGTGTTGGACGTTTACATTCCCGAGTGATGTGACTTTTGAGACCACAACGAAGACACACTCCTACCAATCCTAATTCTTTCCAATTGACCTTTGGACCGATGTATTTTGAGCGAGACTGGCGGTTGTTTTGATATCTAGAGTGTTGACTGCTGCTACGTTGGCTGTTGCTGCGTTGGATGTTGCTGCGTTGACTGTTGCTGCGGTTTCTAAAATGTGATGAGCGAGAGGCACTTTTGCTTCTAGAACGATTGTTAAGGGAAGAGTTATCAATTTGATTGACGGTGTGCGTTGAAAGGGTTTGGTTTCCTTGTTTAGAAATTTCTTGTGATATAGCGAGTTCACATACTTTTTCAAATGTTAAGGGTTCTGTGCTATTAATTGAACTGTCGAGAATTTTCTCTCGTGTAGCTGGATCTTTGAGGCCACGAATAAATTGGGGTGCGTAGAAAAAGTTCAGATACAGGCTTTTTACATTCAGCATGAGGACACTCAAATTTGCAGTCTATTGCTAACTGACGTAAGGCTGCAGAATATTGTGAGATTGATTCATTTGGAGCTTGCGCTCGACATAGGAATTTGTGCTGCTGTAGGTAAATGTTGGGCGCTGGATTTAAATGTTCGCTTAAAAGTTTTATTAATTCAGCGTAGGGCTTATCTTGAGGTTCGCTTGGTGCAGTTAGGCTTGTTAAAAACTGGAAATGTTTCGTACCAATACTATTGATTAATATACGAACCTTTGCCTTGTCGTTTTCGCTGTTGTCGCTTGTGAGATTTTTCAGGGCGTAGAAATTTTCCAACCGTTGGACGTAGGTTCCAAAAGGTTCCGAAGCTTCTTCAAAAGTTTCAAATTGTAGATTCTGTGAGGCCAAGATTGTAGAAACGTTGGTGCCGGCGTACTTCGGGGTGGGACCTGTGAGGTTAGTGCAGTGATAAATTGGTTCAGCGTGGCTGTAAGTTTCGCAATTTCTGCTGCAGTTGTTGATTGGTCTGTCATGTTGAAGTTGATTCATTGAATAAGGACTGTGATGGGCACGTATGGGTTCCAAAACGTTGATAATTTCGTTGATTTCGGTCGATCGCGATCGCGTGACGGCGTGGTTGGTCGCGGTTAGCGGACGTAGTAGTGAAACACGTTACTCACGGGACTTAATTTCGCGACTTAACTGCGTAGACGGTAGAATATACTCACAGACGTAAAATCGCGAATCCCGAACTCGTCGCCACTGTTAAGTCTTTGACTTACATCATTATTAAGGTGTTAGATAATTATTACTTAGGGAGATTGAGAGAGAGAAAGAGAACGACATCTTGACAGTTATACGAATTCCGATATATTATATAAATGCACATGTATCAGCTGTTGGCCTAATTGGCAACGCAGGTGTGCCAACTTAACATCTGACGGGGTTGCTACCAACTTAGCATTTAGGTTACTACAAACACCATGCGACGTTGACTGTTGTTTTGTTGAATTCGCGAGAATTCAGAGTGCCTCTGCTGCAGCCAGTTAGTGCTCCGTCTCTATTTGTCTCTGGTAAAATCACTTAAGGTGATTCCATGCCACGTGACCAAGGTGATTAATTAGTCGATCGATTAATGGTCATTTACAGGATTTTATGGAGTTTTTTGTAAAACGAGGATCGTCAGCAGCTGTAGGCAGATCTAACAAAAATACCTCTTAAGTTTGGATGCTCTAATCCGCAAAATAAGGACGTAACTATGGGAATTCGCACAATCTCTGTTCGATTTCTCGTATTGCACAACTAGTTGCACTCTTTAGACAAAAGTCATGATTCAATCACAATGCACACTTATTGTTTTGTAGGCCCTTTTCCCAGAAATGGCCTCAATTGATAAATAATGGATGAAAAGAAAATCAATTTGCTTCTATGTTAAATTTACGATCCACAGATGTTAAGTCCAAAACCGTAATGTCCAAACGGCAATGTACAAAACTATACGTCCAAAGCTTAAATGTCCAAAATGAAATGTCCAAATTGTTAATGTCCAAATAAACGTACGTCAAGTTAGATTAACAAAATGTCCAAACACGTTGCGTCAAATTTGTAATGTCCAAGAAATTAAAATATCTATAATATTTACCTGCATAAATTAAAACAATATGAAGCTATGGGTTTTCTTCTGCGGGTGGTACTTTCAGCTTCAGCCTGTAACTAATTGCACGAAGATATCTCTCTACTGTACCTCAATTAAGAATACATGTCAATACGGATTGGATCAATTTAAAGGAGAAAAAATGAAGAGAAGCGATAATACGAGTAAAGAAAATAATTTTTCTGGACATTGGACATTACTTTGCTCACATTCATAGGTTTTGGACTTGTCTATAATTGGACATTATAGTCTTCTAGACAGTGATTGTAACTCAGGTCTAAGGCTTAGGAGCCATTTTGGCCAGCCTTGTCATTTTTTAGGAGCCATCAAGTATTTTTTGGGGCCATTTTTTTTTTTTGGACACAGCGTGCATAAGAAACTAGTCATATTTTTTGCGCGCGATCAACATATCAGCAAAAAACCAAACGTGCAGGAGCGTGGACTTTAATCGACGGGAGGAAAAAACCATTTTTCGGCGAAAATTTTCTTATAGGCGCCAATCTTGACCGTCAATTCAATTTCTTAGGCGCCATCAACTAATTCTTAGGCGCGAATGGCGCAATGGCGCATATGAGTTACAATCACTGCTTCTAGACACAAGAGCGTTGGACATTAAGATGATTTGGACAAAATATAGTTTTGGACGAAAAAGTTTTGCACATTCATGTTTTGGACTTATCATCTGGGAACCAAATTTACTATGCAGTAATAAGTTGTCTTCTCACAAAAAGAGTAAGAACTAGGTCTGAGAGATCAAAGATTGCAGAAATAATTACCTTTTTTTCTAGTTTTTGTAGAGAGAATATTTCTCTTGTCAATAACAGATCGCAGCTCTTTGCTGAGAGGTGTTTGCGGGTTTAGATTATAAATTATAGACTGCTCCATTTTTCTTTAGGCTGCTTAGAAATCAAGCTGAAACACATGAGAATACTTTGTAATATAAGGAGAAAAAAATAAATAGTAGGAGTCTCTAAAACTGGGAAAAGGAGAAAGTTGAATAAGATAAAAAAGAAAGGCAAGGCGGGGAAAGGAAATTGACTAGAGGTGGTTTCAGAAGTGCAGGCGCACCCAGACCTATAACCCTTGAAATTTTTCAACATTATTTCTCTTGTTACAAAATAAAAATTAACGAAAATGAATTTAAGCGTTGGCTTTTCATTAAGGAACACTTTAAAATTCAAAATTCAAAGTTAGAGGAAGTTTTCTTTACATTTGAAGGAATGAAAATTGAAAATTCGCCAAAGATTAAAGTCTAGGTGGGCCTACACTTCTGAAACAAGCTCTAGAAGGTGAACGATGGAGCAGTTAAAAGAGGCATAAAGGCTCAATGGTTGATCTTTTTCATATCAAAAAAATCTTGCTGGACATCTGCCATCCAAATTAATGCATGAATCACCACTTGATTTTGATAAAAAAAAGTGCGCTTAATCAAAGGCAATAGTCCCCCAACTTTCATGAAACAATGTCAAATATTAAAGAATTAATTAAAGTCGATGAGCAGTCTAACATTTGCTACAGCGATACGGAAGGTTGGTGTTGGTGTAAAATTGTGTGAAAATCACATTGGAAGCATCAAAAAGTCTCAAGATCCACTCACAAACTCAATAAATGAGTTTCACAAAATTCAAAGGCAGCAGTCTAAAAATGGGAAGGTCTCATCTAATTGCAGCTTTTCACATTCCGCCTAGGTAAAAATAAGTCCCGCAATCAAATTTCGAGATAGTTCAAACTTTGGCCGGCTATCATTTGGATACATTAGCAAACAACCATTTCCAATCTACATCAATACTCGTCTTTTATTGTGGGCTTTCAAACAAGTAGGTACATGGTCGGGGGGTGTTGGATCAACCGTTTACTTTCGGTGGCCTAGGCAAAAATATGTCCCCCCCCCCCCCGTTAAATTTTGAGATAATTCAAACTTCGGCCGGCTACCTTCGAATACATTAGCAGACAACAATTTCCAATCTACATCACTACTCGTCTTTTCTTGTGGGCTTTCAAATAAGTAAAAGATTGGGGGTGGCCTAGCCTGCATGATGGATCACTTTTCTCACAATCAGTATAGAAAGTTACAATTATATGATACTCCCACATTGTGACCCGCTAGCTCCTTCATCTTTGGATATAATCACTGAGTTTCTGAGTGGATTGAGAGACTTTTCGATGGTTACTAAGTGATTTCACACAGGCATCAACCCTCCATAAGGCTATAGCAAAAGTTTCCAACAGACACATTGGCAAAACTAGAGTCCCTGTTTATTAAAGAGTCTTGCCATACAAGGTAAAGAGTCTGATTGGCTGCTGCTGCTGGATTTCAGGCTGTCGCAGGACTCAAGGAGACGTTCTCTGTGCAATTCTCCAATAGATGAACCAATCAGAGTGGACGCCTCCTTTGCCATTCTTCTTCTTCATTCTTCAAGTGGTGAGAATCTTTAATAGACAGGGACTCTAGGCAAAACAGTAGAGTCAAAGTTTACCACCACCTAGTTGTTTTCTAATGAGTTAGTACCCTCTAAGTTAAATGTCAGAATACACCTATTCTAAGCATCAGATTAAAGAAGAAGCTAGGACTACCATTGGGCAGTTACATGTCACTATTACTGGAGATTGTTTCGCATAAGATGGCAGATGACAGCTTGCCCAGTTTATTGCGCCGCAAGTTCCTTCACATCTCTTGAGCATCAAAATCAGAGCGCAAAAAAGAAAACTCGTCCACTGCACAGTAAGCAAACCGATCTGTCATCTGCCATCTCTTATAGAACGACCTCTTCCCAACACTCACTTTATACAGTTTTCTGCAAATCCACACTAGATGCATACTATGATACATCAGTTTACTTGAAACCGTCGATTGAACAACAAAGAGGTAAAATACTCCTTGGGCTAACAGTGAACGAAATTCAACACAACTTGCTAAATTTCGCAGATTTGCATATTTTGTCTAGAGCGGAAGCATTTAAAGTATCCGGCTCTGGCAAGAAGCAGTGCTGCTTCCGAAAAGCATCAATGCGCATCAGTGAGCGGTTGGTTAGAGGAGAGTTTTGACGCATTGCTAATCAGCTGCTCATAGATGCATAACAGAAGCAGGCACTGCTACTTGTCAGAACCTGAAACTCAAAACGCTGCTGCTCAACTACTCCATTCTAAGAGCACATGCGAGAGAAAAAAGAAAACAAGGAATTGAAACAAAAACAAACGATTAAATTAAAGGCAGTGCTTTGGATATCATAATACTGCAGACTCTAACTGCATAACAAACACAAAACACAACAAGAAGAACTTGTTTCCAACAAAAGACTTTAAGTACGGCATTCTCCATGCTTGCTGTCTTGAAAGTTGAACCTGAGCAGGTGAAGAAAAAATTACCGAATTTATGTCCGATGCCGATGAGTTGGCTGCGCAGCTAGAGCAGTTGAGTTCAATTTGAATAGCATCCAATGATTCAGTAAGGATTAAATTAAAACACACAAAAATCTAATTAAAATGATGGTTTAAATTTAAATGCATGAAGATTTCCTAAAGATTTGTTTTGAATGCATTTGTGTGATTTAAATTGCATTGTTTATAATCTGGCTCAAGTTTACCACTCTTGAAAATTTCACGAAGAAAAAGACAATGGAAACCCAAGTAGAGAGACTGAGAGAAACTGCTTTAAAATGCTTTGAAGAGTTAGAAAATGAACAATGAACTCACATCGAATAGACAATTTGCGTTTCATTGTACAAAAATCATCGTAAATTAAAAAAATTGTTGTAAAAACGACGCCAAAATAAATTATTTTATTTCTGTTAGGTTGGTAAGTTTTAAAACACGTAACCGTCAAAAATAAGGCGGTGTTGCCAAGTAAATTTGAAAACAACGCGCGCTCCGCTGCACAGTCGCACAGATAAGTAGACTATTTTACAAATTTCAAACAATTTTCAACTTGATGAGGTTGGTGTGAGCGTTCTACATCTCAAACAATCTGATTCTCATAAAAAGATTCATATTGCTCACTTATTCTGAACCATCAAATGAATTTGAACGTATGATCACAGAATAAGAGATGTATGATGGTATGATGCTTATGCTTACTTAATATCCTGAATGGACGTTTCCCAAAATGCTGCCTTTTGAAAAAATAATGGCAATGATCAATGGACATCAAGGTTGCGCTCATACTTCATATCATTTCAAACTTGTTTAATTTATTTTCCACATTTACAGGGCGTAAATGTTATTCAGGAAGACATTATCTCTTACAATATTAGCCGTTAATGCTTAAAATCGAAACCAAACCTATCTGAAATAGCGGCAACAGCATTTGCATTTTGCCTCTTGAGCGTTTCATGGTCCGTTTTTTCTTCTTCATTTTTGAAGAAGAACATGACATGAGCAACTTTAATAGTAAGTATGTAGGAACTCAAGTCATTACTATATAAATAGAGCTGGTTTCAGAGGAGTAGGCGCACCTAGACCATAATCTTTAACAAATTTTCAATTTTCATTCCTTCAAATCAAAACAAAACTTGCCTCCAACTTAAAAATTTTGAGTTGAAAGCGTTTCTCAATGAACAGCCAACACTCAAATCCATTTCGTAACATGAGAAATAAGTAAGTAATGTTGGAACATTCCAAATATTATTGGTCTAGGTGCGCCTACACTTCTGAAACTACCTCTACCTAAGCAGTTGCAATAAAGCCACTTTCGGCAGCAAATATCAAATAACCTTACTACACCACTAGACAACCGTTTAGTACTACCAGGCTCATTTTAAGAAGGTTCAGTTTTTCTTTGGTCAGTTTCTATGTGATCATAGATTAAATTGATAGGTACTTTAAGGGTGGATAAAGCAGAGGGTGAGCTTGTGCTCAAAAATCCCGATTTCAAAGTGTTATTGCGTGAGATTTTAGTGTGGAAAAGTAGGTTTTCTTAATTATCTAACGATCAGAGCGTATGATAAGGTCTAATCGTCAAATGATAAAGGGAAACCAAATCCAACATTTCACATTCACATAAATAGCCTTTAGAAATCAGGTTTTTTTTGAGAGAGCGAGGACACTCACTGCTTGATTTGCCCTTTTACCGAAGAGCTCCTCAATTAATGGTAGGTATCTGTTTAACCAGCATAAAAATAACTGCAAATTTCGCCATAGAAGTAAGAAGGAACAGCAAATGGAAGAGAGAAATGAGAACACAAATATTTATTCATAACATTTTTATTAAAACTTTTTTTCTTTTTTTTTCGTTTTAAATTGAGTAATTTTTTCAATTTTTTATGTTTCTAATGATTCTATTTTTATTGTTTTCTTTTTTTCATATAGAATACATAGCCACTTATGCTATATAAATGTCAATAAGTATAAGCGCATACTAGCACGTATACATACAAACACTTCGAATACATTACATTAAGTAAACACACGCATTTTTTTTTTCACTTTTTTCTTTTTTATTTTAATTTTTTTTTGTCCTTTTTGCCTTTTATATAATTTTCAATTTCTCTTTTTAAATTTTTTTTTTTTTTTTTTTTTTGGTGTAATCAGTAAAATGACATTATTTTGACACAAAATAGTCCCTTCAAAAAGCTATACAAATGAAATTCACAACTTAAAACTAAAGAGAAGATTTTAACTTCAATCGCGTAACATTAACTGGTGGAAAAAAAAGAAAAAATAAATGATAGAGAAAAAAGGTTCTTTTAAGATTTACAACATTGCAGCAATAATGTTGTGCTTGCTACATCATAGGTGCTAGAGAATATAAAAATAATGTTAGATTGGTGCATTGAAAAGACATAAAAAAGTTGAGAATGAAATACATGGCAAATGAGTTGTTTTATTGCTCATAAATAAAAATGTCAAGGAGCGAAAGTATGTACAGTTAATAAATAATATTTCCTAGTAGATTTTCAACATTATGACATATTGGTGGGTCCCACGATGTTAGCTCTTGCAAAAAAAAGCAGGTAATTAAAAAAGTCTACTCATTTACGGTATTTCTATTTGTCACACAAACGAGCAACATAATTCAGCTTCAACGAGGGAATTGAATGTAAATTATTATTTTGCATCAGATAAGTAAAAAAAAAAAAATCTTCTGACAGAACAAAAAGCTCATTCAAAACACTGGGGTAGAGCTGGAAAAATCTGAGTCAGCGTAGAGTAAATTAAAAGAAGTCTTGAAGAAAATAATTGAAAATAAAGCAATCATCATTCAAAAATGTTGCACGGTAACAATGTGGTCTACAATTTGAAGTGGGTGGAAAGAATTTCAAAGATTTACTCTTCCGAGCTAGGCTTGCGGAGTTCAATTTTTCGTTTCATTCCGATACTTAGAAAATATGGAACAAAATTGGACTGAAACAGTAAAAATGCAATTCAAAAGCTCAAGATAACTCAATGGTATCAAAATAACCTGAAAAAATAAAATATTGGGTATTTTTGGATACCAGGAATTTATACAAAACCATGAGCATTTGATCATTGTTTTTGCAGCTTGTTCCAACTTGTCAGCGTTGTTGTGGGCAATTTGGCAACACTGTATATTATCCATTTAAACTCTTTTAAAAGATGGAATGCAAAGGTGTTTACCGAGCACCCAATTCTTGGATGTTTTTCATGGGCTTAAATGGACGAACTGCAACGTTTCCAAATTGCACGCTACCCCACTGTAACTTGTTACTTTGAAACTGAATCGCTCAAAGTTAGGATACTTTTTAGACTTAGAGCACAGAATGACACAATTAGAATGAAAACTACCATGAAAGCTATTAGAAATATTTTTCAGTCTATTTTGGAAGTTTCTCCAAATGGAAGGCATTATCTCTGTCTGTCATTCACATTGTTTCGAATGAGATTCTGCAAAGTTTTTTCAAAATGGTTGACTGGCAAAAACATTTCAAATAAATCCAAGCTTCAATTCTGATTGTGTTGTGCTGTGCTTAAAATCTTAGATGTTGTGATCACAGGATATGTACCACAATAAGAATTGAAACTTGCATGCATTTTAGAGGGGTATTTTCTAGTCAGCCATCTTGAGAAGTTCCAAACCATCCCCATTCAAAGCATTGCGAAAGACAGAGACAGAGATAAAAATACCATTTGACCATTTTGAAAAATCACTTTTAATGGGAGTTTCCATTTTGATTACATTATTCTGTGCTGTGATGATTTTTGAACATTTTTCTCAAAAATACTGAAAACAAGACCAAAATACCAAACTCCGTAGCCCCCATTCAGAGCTCGCCCGAATTACTTTCCTGACCAGTTCAGTATCTTTACACTAAGTCAACTCAAGTTGCCGACTCTAGTTTTACTGGTTACGGAGCAGGTTGAGGGAAATAATAAATTAGCGAGATTGAAAATGTAAAGATGAATGATGAAGTGAGTAATAGAGAAGGGGAAAAAACGCAACAAAGAGACTAAAATGATTTGCATGACCAACCAACAACCCAAATTCCCAAGTCCTGTTAGTCGATGAGTTTGCAGATGAGTTCTTTGAAGGGCATTTTAAAGTTATGATGTTTCTTTCTGGGATTTTTGGTGTCAACAACTGATGATAAGTGTGAAGCACCAGTTGATTCGCCTTTAAATACAGCCTTTCCTACTCAACAGGACGCTGATATAAAGTTCCTTCATGAAACATACAATTTGCTGTCTCAACCAATTAGCTCAATATATCGCCAAACTCTAAGGATGAAAATACTGAATGACTGAATAAATAAAAAATAAATAATATTTAAAATCTAAAATCACAGATATTGACGTTTTACTTTGCAGGTTAGGTACATGGTATAGTAGATTTACAAGAAAGGATAGATGATTCGTATCAAGAACTCTTCATTTAACAATTGTTGATGCCAAAATCACTGGGACTTTCCACGATTGATGTTTATAACCTAAGGGATGTTTAATTGTTTTCTTTGTCTTTTTTCTTTTTTTGCTGTAACAATTCTCCATTTCAGCCGAGGAAGGAATAAATCTCACCAATACAGTTCAGTAAAATGTCATTCAACAAGTTGAGTTAGAGCGAAGAGATTAAGGTGATTCTTCAGCGTTTAGTGCCGATTTCTGCCACCAGAGCACTACCGTTCGATTGATGTCAAATTACAGGCTGAAAGTAATTCATATTCAAGAAAACAGAGTGTCAGTTACTAGATAATCATTTAAAGAACATTTCTGCAAAACATCTCAGCCAAAACTTCAAAAATAAAGCTAAAAGTACCACAAAATGGAATATTGCAAATCGATTCTTGTATCGAAGTGCGATTTCATTTTTTGGTACTTTCAGCCTTATTTTTGAAGTTATTAACGAGACATTTTGCAGAGGCGTTCTTCAGATGATTATTTAGAAACTGACACTTCGTTTTCTTTAATATAAATGACTTTCAGCTGGGAATTTGACATTAGTTGAATGGTAGCGCTCTGGTGGTAGAGATCGGCACTAAACGCTGCAGAATCACCTTAAAAGAAGAAGACAGGGCACTAGCCATCCCTCCGATAGGATAAAAAGTAAAACCAGCTGAAACAGGCTGAGGAAGTCTCATCGAGAGGATATTTGTTGATTGAGGCCATCTCCAGAAAAAGGGCTTATAAAACATCAGGTGTGCTCATCTGAGTAAAGTCTAGTGCTGGTAAGCCTTATTTCCTCGAAAGAGCGTACCAATGTTGTAAGGGCACTTCTTCCGGAAATTGCATCAAAAGAGAGATAGAAATAAAAATAATGAGTCAAATAAAAATAACGTTAAACAACTCCTTAAATTTTGGTTTGGGTAGGCAACCTGCAATACTTATCACAATGAATTCAAGCGTTGCAGGCAGCCTATCTGAGCCAAAATGGGGCTCTTGCAAATTTTTGCTTAAGGGGATTGAAGAGTTGATTCTTGCATAAAAATCTGTAAAATCACAATGAGTAGGTACACTAAAAAATCCCAAAATGCAGTCTCAGAATCGAGCTTAATGGCAGAGAGATGCAGGTATAATAGGATTTCTATCTAAATTGAGACACATCTCTGTGTTTCCATAGAGAAAGTGACATAATAGATAGGAATCTCCCATGCAACCTGCGTTGAATTGCCATTACAAACTTGCTGTTATAGCAGTTATGTGAGTTTGATACTAAATTTTAGACTTTCATAGTGTGATTTTAGTGATTTTCGCTGGTTTTTACATCAGATAATCCTATTAATTCGCTCACAGCAAAAGTTTGCAAGAGCTCCATCGTAGGAGTTGGTTGACGTTTTTCACTGACGATTTCACAGCTTCTTATAAATGAGATTTGGTGTAAAAGGGGTCGCAGTAACTTTTTTAAAGATTGAGAAAAATACCAGGATGAGTTAAATTGCTTAGAATCACCTTTATAATTCATGAATAATTGGCTTATTTGCCGGAACTATCGTTTTTCAGTTGGTCTTAGATAAGACCAACTAATCTGGTCTAAATGGTCTAATAATTGCTTCAATCTGATTACTGTGATCAAGTTCCCGTCAAAACAAAATAGAATTCAACCGATTTCAAATATTAGGCTGTAACAGCTGTTGAACAGCCGCTTCCTCACTTATTATTCTAGTGCTCTGTGTCTCCTCTTACTGTATTCGAGTAAAGCTAAAATTTGATTTGTAGAAAACATTTGAGACCATATGATAAATGGTAGTTTTCATGAGTAAAACTGGGACAAGATGGATTTCATGCAAGAAAGAAATTCTTTCGCAGTATTTCTTTTCAACAAACACGATGACTTTGACTTTAAACTAAAAATTAAAAACATGGAAGGAAACAACTCAGTTTTGAAACGAGGGTGAGCTATTAAAACTGAATTATAATTAAAGAATAAGGGGGAAAAAAAACTTTCTCTCTGCTTGTTGAATTCATTAATTCATTCATAGAAAAAAAAGAAATAAATTAAAAAAAAGATTACGATCCGTAAACTGCAAACTTGTGAAAGAACAAAGCTCTACGACACGTCAGGCAACATTCACTAATACAATGATACATCAAATAAACACAAGATACAAGCACTATGTAGTTGACTACTCAACTCAGATTACAATTATTTGTTAGCGTTGAATATTTACAAGAGAAAAAAATTACTCTACGAGGGATAAACAAAGTTGATAAAATTTAATTCAACTATAGAAACAATGACATTTTTAAGAGGTATTTTCAATTTTTAGATACAGCAACAAGGTCAAATTTTTCTGTCTTTTCTTTCTATTTTAAAACTTATTTTAGAAATCAGTTAACAACTGTTTTTTTTTTTTTTTTTTTTCACATTAATGATTGCCACGTTTACATAAAATTGGGTAGAATATTAAATTATTAGCTTTTGCACATCACATGGATAAAAGATACTCTCGAGTTCAACAACTAGAGAAAAAAATTTCAAAATTCATTCAGGATACATTCTCTCGCAATCTTAGATGACTAAACCTTTTTTTTATTTACATCAAGTCATACAAAATTTTTTAACAACTCATTTCGCATACAAAAAAGTGGAATAAAATTACCACGCGAACAAATAACCAAAAAAGTTATTTATCATTTATTATTCATGATTACGATTATTATTAGTTTCATTTTTTCCCTTGATCAACAAAATTTTCCAGCCTCTTCTTCATTTTGCAAATCGTTTCAAAATCGTGAAAACGCAAAAAAAAGAAAGAAACCAAGACTATTTCTTTGAATAAACGGAAAGAGAAAAAACGAGAGTCAATGGTAGTATTTTGCTCATAATATTTGTGCCTGAAGCAACAATTTTTGGTAGAAACAGAAACATAGAATAAAAAATTTATGGATTTCAAAAAATAAAAATAAAATAAATGAAAAATAATAATAAAAAAAAAAGGTTTCAACTAAAGATAAAGAAAAATATTGATAGATTTTTTCAGTTTTTGAAACATTCAAAACCACACTCACTTACGAATGAACAATTCATTAATAGAATGTTAAAAACAGCACAAGAATAGAAGGGATTACAAATAATCAGTTATCAAGTGATAAAATAATAAAGAATAAATAAATATTTGAACAAATCAAAACATGTAATCAAATAAAATATACAAAAAATTAACAATCAGCAAATTTATTAATTTTTCAATCAAAGAATAATTTGATTTATAAGACATATAACTCTGAATAAATTAATTTAAATAAAATTTCTGACTTTAAAAAATAAGGGATGATAAAAAATAATAATGAAAACATTTCCAGCGATCAATGGTTTAGTTTAAACAAAGATGATAAATATAAATAAAAAAAAAAAAAATTGGAAAGTTAATTTAAAACAAAAAAAAAAAAACCAAAAAAAAAAAAAAAGTAAAAATTTGGGAATTACGTACAGCAAGACTATAATGCGTAGGTATGTCTCGAAAGGGCGAACGCACCAAATTTAAACTTTCCAAGAACAAAAATCAATTTAAAAAAATTACAATGAATGCACAAAAATTAATGATGGTAAAGAGGAATCTGAATAGCATCCAAGGTTATAATAACAACAGCACATTGATTTCCTGTAAGTCAGAATTCTGTTTGCAAAAAACCAAATTTTATGGCAGTTTAGAAAAATGAAAAATAAAATCCTACTTAGTGACACGGTAGTTTGCAAACAATCGACTTTGAACAATCTGCCAACGGAAATGAAATGCTTCGTCTTTACGGGTCAGGGATCAGCCTTCAACTTTCAACAGGATTGTTCTGACTCGTCCGCTCCATAAATAAAAAGGCTTTGGCATCCTTTCGGTCCTCTCAATTTGAACACGGAAAAACAATTTCAATCAACTCTTCAATAACCAAAAGAAATAATTTTTCGGGACTTGCACATGCACCATAAATCACTGTGGGTTATTCTAGGTTATGTGTCCTACCCATCACATTTTAAAACTATTTTTTTGATTTTAAAACTTGACAATTTCAACTTTTCAAAGTACAGAGAGATAATTAACTGACATAATAGCAATAATCAACGTTTGGAAATAAAGTAATTTTTAAATGTGACAGATGAAAAGTTAACCTTGAATGACCCTTATGAAGAGCACATCAATTCTGCATTATGAATTATTAACAAAATAAATAGCCAGATGAAATTATTTTGCATTTTAGATCATGCATTTTCTTGAGAAGTTCATTCAATGATCAAAAGAAAGATCCTGCTTTGCTACTATGACCAGTAGCGACTTGTACAATATGGCAACCTTGCTTGGTTGCGATTAAAACCTACACAAAAGTATCAATATCTTAAGGTGATTCTTCAGCGTTTAGTGCCGATTTCTACCACCAGAGCGCTACTGTTTGATTAATGTCAAATTACAGGCCAAAAGTAATTTATATTTAAATCATCTGAAGAATATTTCTCTGCAAAATATATTGTCAATAACTTCAAATATAAGGCTGAAAGTACCGAAAAATGAAATATCGCATTTCGATACAAGAATCGATTTGCAATATTCCATTCTTTAGAACTTTCAGCCTTATTTTTGAAGTTATTGATGAGATATTTTGCAGAGACGTTCTTCAAATGATTATCTAGTACCTGACTATTCAATTTCTGAAAAATAAATCACTTTAAGCTTGTAATTTGACATTAATGGAACGGTAGCGCTCTGGTGGCAGAAATCGGCTAAGACACTGAAGAATCACCTCAACATAAGTTTAAATGAAGAGAATTTGTTGTTGCCACATTGCACGAACCGTCACTGTCTAAGACTTTATTTTGGGCAGCACCAAAAACATGAAATTTATTTTATCGCATTGCTTCGGCGGATGAAAGTTGCAGCTGTCAAAGTACCAATAGTACAAAAGATCAAGGAGTAATAATAACGAAACAAAATACATAATTGAAAAATCAATGTTCTTTGAAAACCTAATTTTTTTGACAGGTTAACTGTTATTACTTGCTGAAAGAACCACCTAAGTATTAAATAGTCAGTTGGTTTCATCAGGTCGAAAGAATTTTAGACCTATTTTCTTCGGGTCAAAAGTATTTCAGACTGATTTTAACAAGCCGTGACATTCAGGAAACATTAAGTCAGCAGTACAATATCAGTAGCTGATTTGCCTTGCACAATGTTTGACCAAACGTTTTCATACAATAATCAGCATTTTAAGCCATGATGATCATGATGAAATATGACGAGATATTCTTCCCCAAAAACTTCATGATCAACTAAAAACAACTTAAAATAACTTTTTCAGACCAAAGAATTTTCTTCGTCGATGGGCTGTTAGTAACCTTCAAAATGTTGAAAGCTCTCCCAAAAAACACTCTGTGAAAAAGTAGAAGATAACTCCAAAATTAAACTTTTCCGCACGAATAACAATGGCTATTCTGCCTTCTCTTGTTTTTGATGCATTCCAATATATATAAGCTCAGATACCATGATAAATGATAAGAGCTGAGCAATCACAAAGCAAACCGTATCCAAAACAGAAATAATTTGCAGAAATTGGGCTTAATTTAAAATGGAACATTGAGGTGACGATTAAATCTAAATATTTACAAAATTGTTAAATTTAAAACTGTTTTCTTCGGGGTACAAGTAGGAAGGAGGGGGAAAAATGTAGATCTGACTTGTTGAAAGAGGAGGAGGAGTATGCACTGAAATCTAAGAAATGGGAAAATTTGAAATGCCATAAGATTATAATAAAGTTGAAACTACTACAAATAAAATAAAATTGGCGGTGCTCCTAAAATCCAGGGCTAGATCCAATTTTATACAGGTACTTTGAATTTAACGATAATTTAACTTATAGAAAGGGTATTCATTAATTATAGATAACACAAAGGTACCTAATACTAATATTATGTTGTCTTTCTTTAGTTACAGTTGGCAACAAAAAAAAGATGTCAGATGTCTCCTTGAAGTAAACCACCCGCAATACTTATCTCAACGAATTTAAGCAATGCAGGTGGCCTACCTCAAGGAGTTGTCTGACATTCTTACTGTCCCCAATTGTACCTACTTTTAATCCTATTTTTCCTGATTTTTTTTTCTTCATCAATTAATTTTTGCTTCCTCTCTTTTAGAAATTTCTTTATTTATTTATTTATTGAATAAATATTTTATTTATCTTTCCTTGGTTCTAAAATCTTAACAGGACATGGAACACAAGTATAAAAGTTTATACATGCAATTGCGCTCATATCTCACAGAACTTGTCTGTTTACATAAAATCTTTCAAACTAGAACTTGCAGAGATTTGAGAAAAACAAATTAAAGTTATGTACATAAAATTAAGAACCAAGTATATAAATGAAATTTAATTTTGAGGTTGAGGAATTTTTCGATTCATGGACTTTTCGTTTTCACAGTTCAGCAGCACCCTACAGCTTAAACTTTTCATGTGAGGTAAGATTCTACATTCTACAAATGATAGCAACATCAGTTTTGAACTATTGAAAAGATCAACGTCAATGATAAAATTATGAAAGCCTCCGGAAATAGGGTGTAAATGTTAGCACACTAGCTGACACGTAGATAAGAGCAGATCATAGAAAAAAAAGTGATAAAATCTTGATTCAACTTAAAGTCTCCCTTCTTTTGATGAAAACGTTGCAGCAAATGTAGAGACGAAAAAGCTCTGAATAATTATTACATTGAAGAACAGCAAACTTTTGAAGATTATCTGACAATATTATTTATAACCTCAAGGATGTCTTACCTCTGTAACTTATTCCTTCCAATGCAGAAAGAGCCTACAGAACACAAACAATTATTGTAAAATGTTTTAGGATTCCAAATTTTAGAGGAAAAGATGAAAGTAAAAAAAAAAAAAAAAAAAAAGGAAGAAAGTGGCCAAAAAAAAAAAAAAAAAAAAATTGCCAGATAAATTGCAGATAGAGTTCTGAAAATTTTCCATTTTCAGCAAGCCTCCCCTCTCATTTGACAAGATCAAAAGACACCTTCGTTAATATTTATGATCTTCAGGTAATTCTTCAGCATTTAGTGCCGATGCCTGCCACCAGAGCGCTACAGTTCAATTAATGTCAAATTACAGGCTGAAAGTAATTTATATTTGGGAAAACAGAAAGTTTGTTACTCGGTAATCATCTGAAGAACGTCTCTGCAAAATATTTCATCAATAACCTCAAAAATAAAGCTGAAAGTACCACAAAATGGGATATCGCAAAACGATTCTTGCATCGAAATACACTATTCCATTTTTTGGTACTTTCAGCCTTATTTTTGAACTTATTGATGAGATATTTTGCAGAGACTTTCTTCAGATGATTATCCAGTAACTGACACTCCGTTTTCTTACATATAAATTACTTTCCGCCTGTAATTTAGCAGTAATTGAACGGTAGCACTCTGGTGGTAGAAATTGGCACTAAATGCTGAAGAATCACCTTAAAACTAAATTGTAAGCCTGTAAGCATACAATAAAGGATTGTCCTAAGCGTGCAATTTGTCAACGTTGTACTTTCTCCATTTAAACCCATTAAAAATATTGAATTATTAGGTGTTCCGTGAATACCCTCAAATTCGACCTTTTACGTGAGTTTAAATAGACAAAATACCACATTGCCAAATTGGACGCTAGGTTACTGCAGTAAAGGGTGAAGATACTTTAACAACCCATTGACTAAACAGTTGGAAAAGGAGAGGAGGACTAAAAATACAAAATTTTCAGATCACTAGATATAGGAAATGATGAGACAAATCGACAGTTCTCGAATTCTTTTAAAGACTAACTTGATTGATTCAACATTAAACCTGACTGATGAGATGAAAAAAGGAAATGCGCAAACGATGGTTCATCTTTGATGCTTAACACGCGGTTATTCTAGAGCTCAAAGCAAGAGCATTATTTAACGCTACTTATAGAATTATTTTTATTTATTTTTTATTTTCATTTTCATTTTCATTTTCATTTTCATTTTCATTTATATTTTTATTTTCATTTCCGTTTTCTTTTTTCTTTATTTTATTTAATTTTTTTTCCATTTACTTATTTCATATTTTTTTTTTTTTTTTTTCTTTTTCATTTTTGGAGGGGGAAATTTGGCAGGGGAAGGGAGGAGCGTAAATAGCGTAAAGGGAACTTGAATGGGTTGGCTTTGCGAATTTAAAATACTTCCGAGCAGAACAAGAGTAAAGAACAAGAGTAATGGATTTTTAAGATTAGAGGTGAAATTAAGTATTTAGCTACTTTAACAACTTAAACTTCAAAATTACCGTTCTTGCATAGTAGATTTTTACTATGAACAGAGAAACAAAAAGAAGAGGGGGGGGGGGACCAGCAGGAAACTGTCCAGAGAAATAATTTAAGAGGAGGGGGGAGGAGGGTCTGAGACAGCGAAACAATTTTGCTGAACCATAGTGTTTCTGAAATATTTATCAGAGTGAGATCAGTAATATGTATATGGATTTCATGATGTGATATTTCTTAGAAACTAGCAGCATTTGCGATTGTTATTGACACCAGAGTGATTCTGAGTGCGATCAGATCTCCTCTGCCTCTTATTACGCATACTAATTTCACGAATTGTTTTGTTTGATCGTTCAAGCTGATTGCGTTTCAGCGCTTGACAGGCTCGGCGCTGCTGTTGCTGTAACCAAAACAGAACAAACATAAATTAGTAAAATATAAAAAAAAAAGTTTAAGATGATTCCAAGGTTGATTAATGTTTAGTTCAGACCGTGGACATCATGTTATGCTGATCAAAAAGTCAACAGTTTTTGGCTAAAATGGAGCAGTTGTAAGGGTCTGAAATGTTGTGTTTTTTATAAAGAAAACGATAGTACTTGATGAGCTGAGAACAATGATGCCTTTAGTTTTTTCCCAAGTGTCCCAGTTTTGGAGATACGCACATGTAAAAATGTAAAAAATTGTGTGCGTAGTGACATCACTATGCGGAATTCCCATTTAAAACAATGTTTTTTGGGCCAAAATCTCATCTCCGAAACAATGGGACTTAACTAGAATCTAAAGGCATCTTTGTTCTCAGCTCATCAAGTACTTTCATTTTCTTTATGAAAAAGGCAACATTTCAGACCCTTGCAACTGTCCCATTGATAAATTAACGCAAGGAACGTCAACACCTGCAAGCATACTTCAGGAAGATACCTACCTTGAAAGTTTCAAGCTTAAACACTTGAGAATAAAGCCAGGATTTAGGGAATACAAAAATTCCCATAAGCGTCAATAAGTTCGAGTGAGGCAGACAGACATAGTATGTATCACGCACTCACTTGCACCCAACTCCTAAAATCTTCAACTCAATTCTTACCGAAATTACCACTTCAATTCTCAACCAATTTGACTCGTTTTGGGCTTGAAAAATCCATTAAAAATAACGTAGGTGCTGACATTCTTAGATTTTGCAAGTTTCCTTTGTTTTCAATTTAAAATGCAAAAAACATGACTTTCCCCAAAAGTGACTAGTGACATTGTCCATCAGATTGAAATCTAGAAAAGTTTTGCCTGGAATCATCTTAAGCAATATCAGCTATAGAACTCTGAAGTCTTCAGACTACAGCAATAGTAGAATGTAGATGAGGCATCCAAGTAAAATATCTATTAATGCATCATAAGAACAGTGCAAATTCTTCAGGTTGAGAAAAAAGTATTAAGAACCAGAAACTTGCAAAAAAATGTCAATAATAATGCCTTTAAAAATTAAAACTTTTTCCTACAAAAAAGAATTCAAGTCTCTCCACTCCATTTTTCAAATATTTTCTTTCTTTTTTTTCTTTTCTGAACAAACATTGTAAATGATGTGCACAACATGATAATAACTGTTCTCCATTCGCCCCCAAGACTCGAACAATGAGTCTGTGGTAGATGGAGAAACGTAGTAAATATTGAATGTGTGCTTCTTGAGGGAGGGGGGGGGGAGTTGTTTACAGAACTCCATTTAAAGCTAGACACAGTTGCAAAACAACTTCTTTGCAAAGCCTAAATATTAAACAGGCAACTTTGGAGGTATTAAGGAAGGTTATTACTCGTAGCAGAGGCCAACGCATGTCTCATATCCTAATTGAATTACTTCCAGCAGAAAGAGACAAAAGACAGTTATATGATTTCTCACCTTTAAAGGTTGAATTTACACTCAATAGTCACAATCACATCCACTGCAAGGTTTTCCTTGGTCTCTCACGACCTCGCTTTTAATTGCTTCTGACTCAAACATGAGTTCACTGAAAAACTGATCTCATTTATCTTCAAAATTAATTTTGATTCCATCTTGATTTCAGCACAGAGAAATGTACAAGATTGAATTTGTGGACACGAACATATATTTATGGAGATCGAAACTAGATGCAAATAGATATTGAGATTACTAGCAGTTGATGGTGATTTGTGATGTCAGGGCTTTACTGATAAAAGCTAGTCAAAATATTGGAAAATATAAGTCCCCCGTGGTGACGAAAATCACAAAAATTGAGTGAAAACACAGCTTTTTTAACATGCATTGAAGCAAACACGGATAAATTCAATCACAAAACAATAAATTTTTTTCTTCAACTTCCACTAAGTAATATTTTATCAATGGGGCTCTTGCAAACTTCAGCTACAGGGGATTGAAAATTTGAATCTTGCATGAAAAATGACAATGAGTACACTAAAAAATCACGAAATTAACTCTCAGAATTGGGCTTAATGGCGGAGAGACACAGGTATCATTGGTCCTATCTAAATTGAGACAGATCTCTGTGTTTCCGTAGAGAAAGTTACAAATTAGACAGGGTTGAACCGCCATTACGATCTTGCCGTTTAAGCAGTTTTGTGGGTTATTACTGAATATTAGACTTTATGAGTTTGATTTTCTTGATTTCCGCTGGTTTTTACATCAGATTGGACTAATTGTTGGACTATTTATTTTCTCACAGCAAAAGTTTGCCAGAGCCCCATTTCTTTCCTTAAATTTGAATGCTTTCTTTGAAAGATCAAAGGAAGCAATTACATCCACCTACTCTCAGGCAGAGTAGGGCAAACGGGGTAGTATTCAAGTCCCTTGAGTACCAGAACTCCAGATTCGAACATGTTTTGAATCGTGATTCAAAGATAATCAGAGTGGATTTTTGATGAATGAAGGATCTTGACTGTTTAATTTAATTATTTGAGACAGACATGGAGTCATACTTGATTTGTTAAAAATCCACTCTGATTACTGTTGAAATACAATTCAAAAATTTACTCATCCAGAGTACTGGTACTCGTGGGATTCAAGTACTACCCTGTTTCTGTTGAAATACAATTCAAAAATTTACACATCCAGAGTACTGATACTCGTGGGATTCAAGTACTACCCTGTTTGCCCAACTTTGCTCCCAGGAGGCAAACTTCAAATAATAAATTAATAAAAGTAAAGAAATTACCTTTTGTGCAGCTTTTAACTGAACGATTTCTTTGTTAATATCTTGATGGCGCTCATGGGCATTAACAGTCGGACGCCGATTAGCAGGTAAAGGTTGTAAAGGCTGAGGAGATGGAGAAACAGATCGAGACCTAAGAGGAAGTAATTGGGAATGAACAGGACTTGTGCTACGATGGTACACCGACATGCTCGGGTGTTCGATGAGGAGATTCTCCAAAGGTGACGTCTCCATACGAACAGGGCCGGCCGAAGTGAAACAGGGCGGAGGCGTGATATACCACGACTCCTCCAATGAAAGACAGGGTAATGATGAGGCGGAGGATGACCTGCTCGTGGGATACCGAGCAATCCTAACACGGCCGGGACTTCGCCCTCTGTCAGGGATTCCATCTCGTAATTGAGTATCTACTATCATTAATTCGTTTTCTTGTTGCTCCTTATTTACATCTGAAAATAAGTCAAATCAACCAATCAATAATTAACAAATCAAACTTTTTAGTCTGAAGTTCGTTTTAGAAGTGCAAGCGATAATCTTCAGCGAATTTTTCAATTTTCATTTGTTCAAATAAAAGCCAGCAACTTTGACCTTTAAATTTCAAAGCTTCCCTCAATAAAAAGCTAATGATTAAATTAATTTTCATTTCTTTTTATTATGTAATACAAGAAACAATGTTGGAAAGTTCCAAAGATTATCAGTCAACCCGCGCAGTAAAAATTTGGAAATCTTGGTTCTTCATGCATATTGCATATGTAGGTACTAACAAACGCAGAAGTTATTGACACTCAAGAGGGCACACGGAGCACAGACGTTTGCTTTGATTACACAAGGATTTGGCCACCTATCTTGAATGTTTGACTGCTAAAACTTTTGCGTTTGATAGTACTTGTAAAATAAAAGAGTCAGACCCTGAAGTAAAATAGGAGAGGGAAATATTGGGTAATTTTAAGTTTAACCATTAAATATAAGTGCTTCTTCAAGGGTAAATTACACCACCACCAGCTTTGGCCCATGTAGCATGGATTGCAATTCATCGCAAAATAGTCGTCAAATTTTGGCAATTTTATCATCAGACCATAAAATTGCAAATATATGGCGTAAAAGTTGTAACAAAGTGGCAAACAAATAGAAACTTTTTGAGGCTGGATTTAATTTCTACCCTACTATTTGCCTATGTGTCACTTCCACCTATGCCTATTTGCCTATGTGTCTATGTGTCAAAAGTTGCAACTTTATTACAACTTGAGGGTGGGAGAATTGTCCATATATTGTTAAAAAATTGCCACTTTATTGAAAATTTGTTCCCATAAATTGCAACATTTAGATTGGAGAATGCTACAAGGGGGTTGTGAACTAGGAGATAGAAATGGATCCTAAACATTCTGTATCTATCTGGTCCAAAATACACAAACCACTAAATCGATCAATAGCGATCTAAATCTTACCAGTCTTTTCAACCATGAGCCAGTCGTCTTCAGTGTCGACGGCTCGAAATCTCTCCTCAACGTCGTCGATGGCTGCAGTCAGGTCAGTCTTGGTCGCAGCATCAACATAGTTTCCCAGCAAGTAATTAGTAATGTTGGCAAACATTTTTAACGTATTGTCTGCAATCAAACAAAACAAAAAAGTCGTGAATACTTGCGCTTACTGGGTAAAATTCAAAACAAAGCGCTTATTGAGTAAAATTCAAAAGAAATTTTAAGTGTTGTTCCGAAATCACACTGAAAAAAAAAGGTTAAGTACAGCCGAAGCAGCCTTTTGAAAAAGCTCTGAAAAGCAAAAGTTCTGGCTCTACCGGAGAAAGTTGCAGTTGTCCCTATAACTACTTACTATACTTCAGTGGAGTATGACATCATTTTTTCTTGATTTTGCTCCACTGAAATAGTGCTGTGGACCTTCGGTACAGTGACAACTTTTTCTGATAGAGCTAGAACTTGTGCTCCGCAAAGATATTTCAAATAGCTGCTTTGGCTCTACTAAAATTTTGTTTTATCAATGGACTGAATTTTGGCCATTTACTGGCAAAACTCGAAAGTACTTGATGAACTGACCACGAGCTCAATTACAAAGAGAGAAAGTATTGTATAATATTCCTATGATCAATTGAATTATTTAAATAGTCCTCATTTCATGGGATGGCTGTATGTAGCGATAGGTCACGCATGACGCGAATTTTCTCTGTTTCAAGCGCGTCTAATTTTTCGCAACTCTGATTTAATTTTTCTAGATGAATACGTTGACGAAAAAATGAACAAATAACTTTAAACACACAATCAGCTCATCTAGCGCTTTCAAAAAGTGCATCACATTTTTTTTTTTTTCGACCCTACCCTGCAACCCAACCACAAACGACATAAAGATGACTAGAAAAGTAAGAATTAAAAACAGGGCTAAAAGGAGATCACCCCTTGACTCCACCGGTTGAGAAAATATTACAAATGTAAAGATAATAAATACTCTAATCTGTAATTTTTTCTCAATAAATGCCGTTAATTAATTAAAATGTCCGCAAGTTTTCAAAGTTATCGACGACTCTACCGGTTGAGAGAAGATAAAAGACGCTAGTATTTTCGTGCATTACAGTCATACACTGAACTAAACTCTGTAATCTTTTCTCAACCGGTGGAATCAGCGGTGAATTTCAAAATGCCATTAAATATATACGCAAATCGGCAGCTCTGAATCATATAGCCCGAACTGGTTCATTGCCTACTCTGCTAAAAAAAAAAAAAAAAAAAAAAAAAAAAAAAAAAAAAAAAAAATTACGCCCAATGCCCCCTTCATGCAAATCGAGCGCGATTGTGCACGTTTATAACCTTGATATTATGCATCGGTGCTCCGAAAAAAGAATCTGAACCGGGTCATTTACTCATTCTTCCCATTAAACAATTAAGTACCCACACGATCAAATGAATAAAACACTAAAAAGAATAGCGCGCATTCGATCAAATGAATAAAACACTAAAAAGAATAGCGCGCATTCGTAGAGAGGTCCTCCGCGATAGTAATTATCCAAGATCCTCCACTTCCTCTAACGCCTGTTGTTACACTTTGACTGCTTGCATGAGCTTTGAATATTCGCCTAACATCTGCGTATTCCAGAGCCATACCGGTGCGTGTATATTTAATAGCATTTTTCAATTCACTTCCATTTGAAAATTGCTTCCTCGGACCAGCGCTAAATCACATTCAGACATCTACGATCTCTGTAACTTTGCAGGTTGATGGAAACTTGTGTGCTCAGAATCAGTGGCGTAGCGTGCAATTTGGCAACGTTGTACTGTGTCTATTGTAACCCACGTAAAAGGTCGGATGCGAAAGGTGTTCGAAGCACACCCAATCGTTCGATCTTTTTCATGGTTTTAAATGGACTGACTGCAACGTTGCCGAATTGCACGCTACGCCACTGCTAGATGAAGATAGCCATAAATGACGGCCATGTGAGAGTGAGAGAGATAGTTCGGAACGCTACGCGAGTTTTGACGGAAATGGCCACATTTTGAGGTAAACGATGATTATTACGAAAGCATAGGCCTCGGCCTCTACACTCATGGGCAAATACAAGAGTATGTCTGTCTCACTTTCTTCCAATTTGAACGCGTGCGGAAGAAATGGATAGCAGAAGCGGCCATCACGTGACTTTAGTCCTATCTTCGTCTCTTTCTAACGCACGCGTTCAAACGTGGAGAGAGAGAGAGAGAGAGAGAGAGAGAGGAGGAGGGGAGGGGGGAGGAGGGGGAGGGGGGAGAGAGAGAGAGAGAGAGAGAGACAAATTCCTGTCTCCCTCCCTGAAATTCTTTGGTCCTCCGCGGGCCGGTCTCCGGTCGGTCACCGCGCGTCAGGATCGGGTCCGAGCCAATTGCAAACAAGGATTATTCTCGACCTGCAGAGAAGTATATTATAAGCATCGACCATTACTATTACATCAGCAGCTGATGATGACAAGATAAGAGCGACGTGACCTTGAAACCTCCCACGCTTCTCTTGGACGACCGACCGATGCGATGCTATGTGGAAGCGACGAACATCGGACGGGCCCAGCTTTCTATTTCGGTCCCGACTTGAAATAGTTTTCCCCCGTTCCTCTGACTCTTAGAGATTCCTTCCTTTCAGTTCATTTCCAATCGATCGACCCATGTAAATAAGGACTTGTTGAGGAGTTCTTATTAGAAAAACCACGTATATAACAAACTTCTCAAAACTTCACATTTCAAAATGTTATTGTGTGTGTTTCGGATAAGTCAGACTTGTGTGGTTTTTTAAATGCCGACAATGGAGCTTTTGGACACTTTTGCTTTGAGCGATGAAAGGTAGATTCAGAGGTAAAAAGCCGGAAAAATAACAATGAAAGCTCTTCAAACATACAAAATTAACTCCTAAACTCATAAAATTATTTTGAAAGCGCAAGCGTAATGGCGGCGTTGGGCACTAATAATGGGAGATTCTTATCTAATAATACTGTCACTTTATCAAGAAGTTGTTAATATGAGTTGACTTTCATTTGGCATTGGTGTCTTCTGATGTCACGGTACCATCAATTGGATCTTAATCACTCATCTGGTGACTATAATTAGAATTACATCGTGTATCTTCCTTCCCAGCATAGAAAGAGTGACAAAATTAAGATGGGCAACCCCCATCCCCCCCCGCGTATTCGTGCCCAGCACCGACCAAGGGCGTGCCATGGTTTCCTGAGAGAGGGGGGGGGGAGGCAACAATGCAATCTTGCCGCCCTCCGCGAACAAAATTATAAGTTTGATGGCCCTTTATTTTTTATTTCTTTCTTTAGTTTGCTTGTTACACACTGATTTTGCTGCCCTCTGTAATTCATTTAGAAATTTGATAATTTTTTTTTGGGGGGGGGGGGTTGTTCACCCCCTGATTCTGCCGCCTCGGAGAGTGCCGCCCGGGACAAGGGTACCCACATGCCCCCCCCCCCCCTTCAGTCACCGACATTACGATCGCGCGTACCTATAAAAGCATATATGTTTTGAGTCTAGGAGTGGATATAGAGTTTTTTGTGCTACCATCGTTATTTCTCGAGATTTATAACCCTATTCGGCCCTTAAATCACTTTCAGCAAGTGTGCAACAGCCCCATTGAAGCGAGGTCCACTTGTTAGATGAAAAAGAAACCCCCGTTTACCTCATCAGAAACACCCGCAATAATATGCTTTGTAACGTGGACTATTGAGAACGAGCATACTCTCTATTTAATTTCATTCGTGGTTTTTCCAAAGAACTTATAATAGGGCAGTTGCAAGGGTATGACATTTGGTGTTCCTTTTAAAGAAATTGAAAATACTCGATGAGTTGAGAACAAAGGTACTTTTGGTTTTTTTCCCCTAAGAGTTCCGATTTCCCAGATACTCTCGTGTAAAGTTGCAACAATATTGTGTTTTATGATGTCACTACTAGGAATTTCCATCTAAAACAATATATTTTTGGCCGAAAATGCATCTCTGGAATTATGAAACGTATTTAGAAATCAAAGGCATCTTTGTTGGTTGTTCGTTCATAACACCTACTCCCATTTTCTTTCTAAAAAAAAAAAAAAAAAAAAAAAAAAAAAAAAAAAAAAAAATCAGACCCTTGCAACTTCCCCATTACTAGACACCCTGGTATGTGATAGACTTTGATTTCGACAGTCAGCGTAATCTCAGATCTGGCAACTCAACCTGGTCAAGTGCCGACGAAGGGACAAGGGTAGGAAATGGGGGAATGCGCAGTGTAGCCTTTTTTTCTAATTATTATCCAAATTCCCCTCATTTGACTTCATGTGAAAGTTTGTAATTTACGGGAAAATCTGGCAACATTGGTGGTATGTTTGATGGAAACGGCACGCGTAAAAGATTACGATTTTGGCACTCGAACATAATTTTCTCAATTTTTTTCTCGGCTCCATCTTGGCTGCGAGCTCAGCTGAGGAAATGTTATATGAGCGATGAGGGTACCTCTGCACCCCCTCATCCCGACCCTTGTTCTTACCCTCTTCTGCCCCCATCTCCTCTCTCTCTCTCTCTCTCTCTCTCTCTCTCTCTCTCTCTCTCTCTCTCTCTTTCTCTCTCCCCTCTCTCTAGAATATACAGCACTTATCGATAAAGTTGCATAGTTGAGTCGAAATCAAGTCTCCGGTTTATTTTTGCTCGTCCCACTCACTTGCGTTTCTATCATGCCTACTTACTCTTGTTTTTGTTTTTGCTTTCTTTTCTTTTCTTTTTTACTTTCGTAAGTTCATTGTCAGTCATTGCCAGCAGTATCTCAGGTGGGAGCTCGGAACTTTGAAAATCCACGGTGACAATTCACGTCAAGTTGTCGGAGGTCGAGACGCGCGCGAACTTTAGAGCTTGCGTGCTTAAGTTTAAAACCTTGCGTCATCTTAGCGGATACTTTTTCTTTTTTCTGTCTTTTTAGTTTTTATTATTCAGTAACATGTTTTATTTATACCATTATCCCAGAATCAACGAAGACTTTTTAACCCTCTATCAGATGGGTGATTTTTTTTTTTTTTTTTTTTTTTTTTTTTCTAATGCAAATGAGCATCAGATGTATACCAGTCTCTTGGGCTCAATTTTCTAAGTATTTTGATGTGCGACACGATTTTTTTTTAAATTTCCATAAGATCACATGTATTTTTGTTGTCAACTGGATGTAAAACTATGCTATAGAAGGTTGAAATTATTGCAGGTAGACTCAGTCGTGGCTCTTGGAATTTTACAACAATATTTTTCCTCTATTTGATTCCATGTAAACTAATCGATTGGGTAGATGAGCAGTGATTCACCAACAATCGATTTTTGCACATAGATTGAAATGGAGGAAAAACATTATTGCCCATTGCCCAAGCGCACTTAGATCGAACACCTACTATACGTTGCCTATAGAGATAAATTAAAAATTTAAAGAGGCTAATACCTCATGTCATACATCAAAAAGCAATTCAGTGGCGTAGCCAGGAATATTTCTGGGGGGGGGG
Source organism: Trialeurodes vaporariorum (assembly GCA_011764245.1). Classification (NCBI taxonomy): domain Eukaryota; kingdom Metazoa; phylum Arthropoda; class Insecta; order Hemiptera; family Aleyrodidae; genus Trialeurodes; species Trialeurodes vaporariorum. The sequence continues at coordinate 51,741,240 of VMOF01000388.1, read as the reverse complement.
GGGAGGGTCGGAGGTTTGAAAATTGTCAGGGACTGTCCAAAGATACGAATTTGGTCAACTTTGTCTGAAAACGCAAAAAATTACCTTTTTATACGGCAAATTTTGGTGCCAAGGGCGGGGGGGGGGGGTACAGCCCCCCTGGACTACGCCACTGAGGAGCATCATGATCTCAGATAGATAAACGGACAAGGGCGAATGCGGATGCAGGAATTTGTCTTTCTCTCACTTCGGCCATTTGAAAACATGCGTTAGAAAAGGATAGCAGAGGAGGCCATCACGTGACTTTAGCCCCTATCTCCGTCCTTCTCTAACTCACATGTTCTAATGGGAAGAGAAAGAAAATACACATTTCTGCATCCGCCTTTGTATACGCGGAAGAATTACGAATAAACGCAACGTCGGGCAAAAACGAAGACACGAAACACGGACGGACCTCCAATAAATGCATTGAGAGCACAACTCACGGAACAGTGTCAGTAAGTATGAGGCCTCAAAATTTCAGTGGGCAAAACGGAACTTGGCGAACTAATTTTGACCTTGCGATTTTAATTTTTTCGTTTTTTTTCCCCACAAGGATTTTGGCTGTAATTTTCGATGCGTTATTAGTATTATTATACTACAATAGAAAGAATTTTAGGTATGATACTGCTCAATTTATTTCAATACTCCGGTAGTTCCAATTTAATTGGACGGTGCTACTACACCGACGATTAATCGGAGTTGAGGTCGTGAGAATACTACAACGAATAATTGTACTACTTATACAGGGTGTAAAAAAAAAAGGAGCAGCTCCGAATAACTCGAGTTTGGGTTCGAATTTCAAAAAACGCTGAAACACGGGTTCCATTATTTTGAGGGGGACATCTTTTAGGGGGGTTGCCAAATTCCAGGCCCCCCCAGGGGGGCGGGTACGGGGGTCACCGCCCCCCTAAATCACATTTCTCAAATGGCGACCCCTAATTTTTATTACATAACTTTGAAGAACATCAAATTCTAAGCATTTTGGCGCAAACCGCAGGTCGATATCGTTTTTCGTGTTCGAGATATCGAAAGTCAAAGTTCGATTTTGACCCATTTTCAAAAATTCATAACTCCCACTAAAAAAGTCGGCATTTAAAAAACTATTAGCTTAAAATGCTCTACAAAACAAGTCCTTTTCAGAAAAAAATACAACTGTCCAGGAAATTTGAATTTTAAGCTCCGAAAAAAATATTCAAAATTTTCGAAAATTTTGAATCGGCGATATTCTTGTAAAACGGCTAGAATCGACAATTTTGGCTTAAAACCTGTTTGCTGGGTTCAAATGAGCGATTCAAAGCGCTTAAAAGCTCAAGAAAGTCTCAAAATCACCTTTAAAATGATCAAACTCAGTATTGAGAACACTGCTAAATTTAGAGTCAGGAAACACCTCTTGCTCGGGCTTTAATGGGGTTTTGAGGACTTTTGAGAGCTTTGCATCGCTCATTTGGACTCAGCCAACAGGTTTTAAGCCAAAATTGTCGATTCTGGCCGTTTTACAAGAATATCGCCGATTCAAAATTTTCGAAAATTTTGAATATTTTTTTCGGAGCTTAAAATTCAAATTTCCTGGACAGTTGTATTTTTTTCTGAAAAGGACTTGTTTTGTAGCGCATTTTAAGCTAATAGTTTTTTAAATTCCGACTTTTTTAGTGGGAGTTATGAATTTTTGAAAATGGGTCAAAATCGAACTTTGACTTTCGATAACTCTAACACGAAAAACGATATCGACCTGCGGTTTGCGCCAAAATGCTTAGAATTTGATGTTCTTCAAAGTTATGTAATAAATATTAGGGGTCGCCATTTGAGAAATGTGATTTAGGGGGGCGGTGACCCCCGTACCCGCCCCCCTGGGGGGGCCTGGAATTTGGCAACCCCCCTAAAAGATGTCCCCCTCAAAATAATGGAACCCGTGTTTCAGCGTTTTTTGAAATTCGAACCCAAACTCGAGTTATTCGGAGCTGCTCCTTTTTTTTACACCCTGTATATACTCCCATTATTTTTCTTAGTTTAATGTTATATATTATCTATAATCAGTGGCGAGGCGTGCGATTTGGCAATGTCTATTCTCCCCATTTAAACACATTAGAAAAGTCAAAATGTCCGGTCATCGCCGATGACCGAAGCGTTCGACTTTTTTCGTGACTTTAAATGGAGAAAATACATTGGTGTCAAATTTCACGCCTCGCCACTGTATCTAATTATAAAAGAGAAAACGAGATTTACAGCAAATCGGCCACTGTAACACTTGTTAACGTTTTCCTTACGTGTGGAGGGGGGAGGAGGAGGAGGATGAGGGGGTTAAAAGTAGTTTGTTATATAACAACAACGTTTTAACTAAACTATTTGAAAATTCGAGAAGATTTTGAGAAATTTCTGACTAACAATGAATAATGTAAGAAAAATTGACCTTCAGATTTCACAAAGGAGAAAGAGGAGAGGAGAGGGGGATGTGTCTGCTCGTGCGGATTTCCTCATTTATTGCAAACAAGCAGTCCAACATTTAGGTCGCAAGAAGAATTCAGAGGTCAACATTTATTTGACCGTCTACAACAAAACGGACTAGAAATGATAAGGACTTTCTGCACACTTTCTATTATGCTTAGTCACTGTGAAAGCAACTTTCCACCGGTTTTTTTTCTTTTTCAATTCAAAATAGAAATCGTGCATGAGACGACCCACTATAATTTGAGATCAGTGGCGAAGCGTACCATCTAGCACCGTTGCATTTGGCTCATTGAAACCCATGAAAAATATCGAATTGTCAAGGAATCGCCGATGACCAGCGGATTCGACCTTTCCTATGGGTTCAAATGGACATCATGCCATGTTGCCAAATAGCACGCATTGCCACTGTTTGAGATCCAGAAATAAGAGGCCAAAAATCAGTGAAAAAAAGTCATCACATAGTTTTCGACCGGTGGCATGGCGTAGCGTGCGATTTGGCAACGTTGCAGTTTGTCCATTTGAACCCATGAAAAAGATCGAACTATTGGGTGTTCGGCGAACACCTTCGCATTCGACCTTTGACGTGGGTTTAAGTGAAAACAATACAACGTTGCCAAATTGCACGATACGCCACTGTTTTCGATCTTTTACGTTAAATTGAAGATTTTCCAGTGACAATTCTAAGTTTAAATTACTAGTTCGTAGACGGTTTTAGTGCGAAGTCAACGGTTAGACAAACAATCACAACAATGCACTCATCGGTTGCAATCGGTTGTGACAAAACTCGCGTAACGTTCCAAACAACCTCACTCACTCTTCCTTGACCACCATGCATACTCATCTCTTTCTAGTTTCGAAATTGGTATACAGGACCTTGTGTTACTACACAGTTTTATTAAAATCGCATTGAAATGCCTAAAGGAATTCATTTCTGCCAAAAAAAATTCCGCAAAAGATGTCTCTATATATACAATTTTTGAAATTAGAGTGAGATGGCAATATATGGGGGTTACGCGAGAGCAAGAGAGACAGTAGTTTGTCTTCGTTTGGAACGCTCAGCGCCGGATGACGCCATCACCAAGTCATCACTAAAACCGTCTATAAAGTGTTCTCTATGATCAAAATTGGTATTGAAAGTTTATAAATGATAAATTGATGAAAAATTTACTTTCTGATCAGTGGCGAAGCGTGAAATTTGGCAACAATGTATTTTCTCCATTTGAATTCTCCAAAAAAGTCGAACGCTCCAGTCATCGGCGATGGCCAGGCATTTCGACCTTTCTAATGTGTTTAAATGGGGGAAAAGAAACTTTGCCAAATCGCACGCCTCGCCACTGTTTCTGATTTTTTGCCACTTTTTAACGATCATAGCGACGTAATTATAGACACGGGCAGACATCAAAGGAGGAAAACCCCGAACACGAAGACAAAAAAAAAAAAAAAAGAGAGAGAGAGAGAGAGGGGGGGGGGAAATGACAAACTGATTAAATTAAAATGTAAACAAAATTTAACAAAACAGCACTGCATGCGAAGAGATGAAGAAGGGGGGTGTAATAATTTACACGCTAATTAAACTTTACCTTATCACGAAAGATGGTTATACAAGAAACAATTATTGACAGATAAGATCTGATCGTGCCTCAGAAACAAGAAAGCAAAAAAAAAGAAAATGAAATAAATTAAAAAATCCAGCCGATAGCGAGAAAACAAAGCCGCACGATTGTACGAAAACGAAAGAGCAAAGTGAGAGCTCGAACTTGCAGCCAGTGCAGTTTATTGAACCAAGCGCCTGAACTTGGGTTCGAGGGTCTGAGGTTCGAGAACTTACTCCGTCGCAGAAACTAACAGAGCCAACGAAGTCTGCCTGTTGCCGTGTAATGCTTCCTGAATTAATAATAGATAATCAGATGTAAATAACAAGCACCAAACGAGTTTTCGCACGTGATTCTTGAATTGCATCAGATTTGTAATTGCATTTGTTGTATGCTTCTTCTTCTTCTTGCGTCAAGTCGCGAGAACACATCGTGAGGATGGAGCTGATTGAGATAGAGAAACCCAATGCAATCGGCGGCAACAGCCGCCATTACGGTCTCGCGTTTGAAAGCATTTTATGAGTTTAGAAATGCATTTCGTGATTTTTTAGTGCGTTATTCGTTATTTTTACAGGGTTTTACCCAGCGGTATCAACTATTAATAAGCCTGTGGCAAAAGTTTGCAACAGCTCCGTTGGACAATGTCATTTTTTATGCGCAAAACGGCAGCTCTGAGAAGCAATAAGTTCGGGTCTGCAAAATCAGCTCGCCGGCCTTTATCGCACGATAAGCGCGCCCGACTCAAGTGCTGAAAGAGCATAGGTTACTCGAATTATGTCTATAACAATCATGAGTCATGACTATAGTTATACATATACACAATTATCAAATAAAAACATCACAGCGAACTAACCAGGGACCAAATAGTGTTACGGCTTGACAGTCCTCTGAAAGACGTTGGATGGTGCGCACGTAAGTATATTTGCGTGTAGTTTATACCCCCCGTAAGTGCTCACCGATCATCTGCGTGCGGGGCCGTGAGGACGCAACACTATTTGGTCCCAGAACCATTATAGCTTTTTACAATGTTTTCAAAACAATAAAAGCTTTATCAACACTTCGGTCTGAGATCGTCAAAAAGTGGCCAAAAATCAGACAGCGATTTTCTCAAAAATGCATCATTCATCAGCGGATCCAGCAGTCTAGCAACTGCCCGTTCTTCCCATTTTGATTCAAGATTAATTAACAATCGATTCTTGCAGGGGCTATAGCCCCGTGTTAAATCGATTATTTCTCATGCAATAAAATGGGAAGAATACACTGTTGCTCGATCGCTAGACCCGCCAAAGTTTTTAAACTTATAAACTTATAATTTATAAAACTTCGTCATTTATAAACTTTCAATACCACTTTTCATCTCAAAGAACACTTTTAACAAGTAATTTAAAGGTAGTGATGTCACAGGAAAGTTTTAAATCAAGCTTAACCCTTTAAAGACCAGGTTTGTTCACATGAACGTCACTTTTCCGTTTGTATAGGGAAGGTAGTTAACTGTTCGTACTCGGGGGAGTTGGAATTGCAAATACGACGGATTGAAGGCGCCAGACGAAATCTCATCTTTTTATACTACATCGAGAATCGTGTTTATTCGGAATCCTGATACTGAAACAGTGTGAAATAGACTAGAGGAGAAAACCGAGTATATTCAGGCTTGGTCCATAAGGGATTAAAAGGTAGAAAAAAATAATTTTTGACGACTTTTTTTCTCTGATGTTATGCAACTTTTTTTTTTTTCAGTCTCAGACCATACTGCGCTGTTTTCAAGTAGTTCCAACAAAGTGAAAGATGCTGGACTTCATTTGAACTTGAAGGGGTTCGTGTTGACAATTTTGGATGCTAAGTATAAACAATAAAATATGGCGTCCTATAGAGAAGAATCAATAACTATATACGATTTGTCGACTGGTCTTATTACTTCACTGCGCTGTGATACTGATTGCATTGTAAGTGTAATACAGCACACACCGTAGTGCATAATGCAAGTTATTATACGTAAGTACATGAGGTACAAATTAATCATGTGCTGAGAGATGTGGATTTCCCGGAAATGCAAGGTGCCGGAAACGCTCCCGGGAATAAACCCTCATTATAAATACACAATAATGTGAAGCGATTTCCGGAAACAGGGCCCCAAAACAACTAGTGTTTTCTTACTGAGAAATCAGCATCGCGATGGTCGAATAGAGTATTTTGTTTGAAGAGCGCATCTTTTGTTAATTTGATTTATGGAACCTTTTTCCGGAAATGGCTTCATATGCGGACTACGAGGACTTCCACATTTATGTTTCAAGAAGAAGTAGATAAAGAACGTTTCAAATACTCGAATTACTTTATAAGCGAAGAAAGCTTTTCTTCTCTGTTTTAAGAAAGTAACAAACCGGTATTTTTTCATACAGTGACTTAAATATGAGTAAAGAAGTGGATTTCACAGGAATAAAACAAATCTCTCGGGTCTGAAGTTTACTCGACAGAAATTTCTGAGGCAAGACTTGACCAACATTCCAAAAATCGTACTGCAAGCACAATTTACTAGTAGAAACGGCGCAAAACCGCGTACGAGAAATTTTCGTACACAGATACACGACGATCTTTGTCTTTGCGACTCTAAACTTATATATGTACTTTAAAATCGTTTTGATTATTCTGCGATCAAAAAATATTCTGATCGAGCAAGCGAGAGTCTGCACTGGAAAAAATTGCTGCATTCAACTATTTGCAAAGTTATAAGTAAAGATATAACTAAGAAACTGCTAGTTTTGTCATTTGAAACGGCGAAATCAAGACTTTAACTATTTCAAATTATGAAACTAACAGCTTTAAAATTTTATTCAACTTGATGTATAAATATAGTTAAACTCAGAATTAATATTTTTTATTCAATGTGATGAAAGATGTGCCGACCAATCCGATGATTCAATTCAACAATACCGGGTGATTAGCAGCGCAGGTTGTGTGGGGGGGGGCGGAGCGGAGGGGGTGCCAGGATTTGATCATGACTCCCGGAGACTCAATGCAAAGCATGAAACATTCTCTCGCAAGGAATATACATACAAATAAACAAATAATTGTTCGAAGCCGGAAGCAAAAATGGAAAATGGATTTTTCGCGGGAGGAGGGGGGGGTGCGCGGGAGCAAGTTTGGAAACAACCTCCTTCTCCCCTCCCCCCCCCCCCTCTTCGTACTCTTCACCTTACCAGAGAGGGAGGCCTTGGAACCACTTTCACTCTCACTTCGCACTTCTCGTTTTCCATCGCGATGGGTCTCCACAGTCGCGGACCCCCCCCCCCCCCCCCACCCCTTCTGCCAAATTTCCCCCTTCGCCGAGCACTCTCGCTCCACAATGAGGTAAAGAAAGCTTTCATATGACGCCCAGCCCTCAGCCTGATAGCTCAGCTCTGCCGACGCAGCCGCAGCCGCAGAGGAGCGCGCTGTACCGCAGGGGGGGGGGGGGGTTAGAGGAAAATTATTGAGTAATTCTAATAACTTTGCAATGGCAGATGTGAGAGTCATCATGCTGCGGTTAAATTATGCTTACCAACCATGATGCCAAATTGAACAATATACAACACAGTACTTGCGTTTAATTTTTATTATTTTCTCGGGTCCAAAGCGACTCTAGTAGGTACTATCAATAATGGTCCGTGGGGGAGGAGGGATTTTTGGAAGGAGGACTTAAAAAAGTAAGGAAAAGAAGGGAAAAGAAGGAAAAACAAGTAGAGAAAAACACAAAGGAAAGGAAACGAAGTAGAAAGGAATTGAAGATGAAAAGACAAAACGATAAAAAAGGAACGTGCAAGTTCCCTCCTCCAACCGTTTTCTGAACCACTACTTCTTAAAAAGCAAAAAAAATAAAATAAAAATAGAAATAAAAAAAACCAAAACCAAAACCAAAACCATAATAAACAAAACAGTCGTGAATTTTTGACTTTTCAAGACATAAGAAGGTAGTTTTATAAGATAACATTGCTTAACATATAGTCTGATAGAACCTGCATTTTCAAATTTTCTCGGGACTGGACCCCGGACCCCCTCCCACTGGGGGGGGGGTGTCCTCACAGACCCCTCTCATAGTGCATCTCTCAAAAGTTGATTTGCCGCTCCCCCCCCCCCCCAAATCCCAAGTTTATGCCACTACCCATGGTAACCGACACGACGTTTGTACGGTACGGGATCGTTAGACTTGACAACCTTGGTTCGAATCCAATTTAATACCAGCATCGTGCATTTGTGTGGCTACCGTTGGTCATTGGCACCGTGATTGTTGATCAGAGGAAAAAATCAAGAAAGAGAAGCAATGAACACCAGCACCAGCGCTGCACTCAACACTCACTCACTTCGTAATACCATGGCATGACCAGTGCCAATGCACGGTAATTACCGCGCGTGACGGTAGTTTTGTCGTACGGAAAATAGTATAATGACTGAGCGCGAAAACGCTATAGACCGCCGTCAATGCCCTGTCCACACCATCTCGCAATTGGACCAATCGTGACTGCGGGTCTCCGATGCTCCATGCAACGTCGAGTAATTTAAAGTGCAAGTGTATATGCGAACCTTGGTGGCCTGGGGCCTCTAATCCAGCGAAACTCCTTCGACAAAGGACTGCATGTTCAGCTGAAAACACTGAAAACGTCAAAGTGCAGGTTTCCAATCTCCTCCATAAAATCAGCAGAGGCTGACTTCCATGATTCAGACATCTCACTTGAAAGACCGATTGCAATTTCACAAACTGGTTTGCATGGGCAAAAAACAGTGACGTTTGCGAAATTTAGGTGTTGTTAAAAAAAACCCAGAGAAGGTCTTGGCGGATTCGGGATATTTTTAAGTAAATGCAGAGACCGAAATTGGCCTCAAAAAGCCGCAGCTCTGTCATAGCCGGAAGCAAGAATTTCTCTCTCTCTCTCTCTCTCTCTCTCTCTCTCTCTCTCTCTCTCTCTCTCTCTCTCTCTCTCTCTCTCTCTCTCTCTCCCTCTCTCTCTCTCTCTCTCCCTCTCTCTCTCTCTCCCTCTCTCTCTCTCTCTCTCCCTCTCTTTCTTGAGAGCGATCGACTCCATTTGCCAAGCTGGGTTTTGGCGACATCACCTTTTTGCCCATATCATGAGTCATGAGTTGCCATGAGTGAAACGGCCCTATAATCGCAAAAGATATGAGAACCCTTGAGAGGGCGATCGACTCCATTTGCCAAGCTGAATCGATAGAGCGGTCACAAGCTGGGTTTTGGCGACATCACCTTTTGGCCGAACGTGGGGGATGGGGGATCGCCCCCTTCAACCACCCCCTCCAACCCCACTATCCACCAATGTATTCCGCTATGAACTCTATGTTGCAGTGCTTCTGAAACTATTTAGTGTGTTTCGATGTTCTTTTCCCTCTCTAACTTTTGAGCGATTGAAAAAAAAAAAAAAAACTGGTTCTGCAACTACAACTAAAAACTACAACTTAAAGAAAACAAAAATAAAAACTTATCCGAAATTTACCGCTCTGGGCGGCCACGACCTGCTCGGCCTATCTAGAAATACGCCCCTGAGCTTGCTCACGGATTTCCTCCATCATTATAAAAACAAAAAAACAAAAAACAAAAAAACAAAAAAAAGCAATCCACAATAGTCAGAAAACATTGAACCCGCATTTAACCAACCCCATCTATAACGTAATCCATGATTCGATACATCGTTCTACTAAAAGAGTCGAAAAAAAAAAACGAACGAGAGAAAGAGGAGTTTTTCCATCCCCTCACCGGCCTCACCCTTCATCATCCACTCCAAAGTCACTTTAGATTTCGATTGCTTTATTCCGAGCCGCTGAAAGTTGTTCAAAGCCAATAATCTCATCAGCTGGCGTTGGCGATTCACTTTTTTATAAGTCTTCGTCGAGGCGTGCTGGCGAGTGGCGATGGCCGATGGCGTCGCCCACCGGCCCGCTCCGACCAACTTTTAAGTACAGATACGGCACAGCTCAGGCCTAGCTCAGCTCATCGCCATGGGCATTAATCGCTTTTTAATTGCCTCATCCTATATGATGACAATTGTCTCTGCTCTATTGTCTGCTCGACGACTCGACGGGCGACTAACACTGCCGTTCGTGTATATTTGATGGCATTTTTTCAATTCACCGACGATTTCACCGGTTGAGAAAAGATTACACAGTTCAGAAAATACTCGCATCTGTAATCTTTTCTCAACCGGTGGAGTCGTCGATGACTCTAAAAAACTTGCGGATATTTTAATTAACTAACGGAGTTTCCACCGATTAAGGAAAGATTACAGGTCAGAGTATTTTCGTGCATTACAGTCATACACTGAACTGAATTGTGTAATCTTTTCTCAACCGCTGGAATCATCGGTGAATAGAAAAATAGCATTGATAATACGCAAAACGGCAGCCCTGGAACAGAGCTGCCGTTTTGCGAACAATGGGTCTGTTGCAAACTTTTGCTCCAACGATAAAGAGTGTATCAACCTATGTAAAATCGCCCGAAAAGTCCATTGGTGGCATCAAAAAGTCAAGAAATGCGATAATAAACTCACAAGAGACGTTTAATGAAATCCAAGATGGCGGTGAAATATCGAGCAATCTGTATGCATGCACCTTTAACCCTCTAAAGGCCAGGTTATTTCAAAAGGACGCCCCTCTTCCGTTTATAAAGGGAAGGTAGTTAACTGTTCGTACTCGGGGGAGTTGAAATTGCCTATACGATACATCGAAGGCGCCCGAAGACATCATATTTTGTACTGAAGACTGATTGTGAAACAATGTGAAGGAGCCTAGAGAAGAAAAACGAGTGTACTCGGGCTTGGCCCTTAAAGGGTTAACATCCAAGGATTGCCAACGTTGACAACCTCACAGCTTCAGAGGTTATGTGTTTATTTACGTTGTGATTGCGGGTGTGGTCGATATTGTGAGGTTGGCTATCCTTGGATGTTCGTGGTGCATGCATACAGGTTGCTCGATAATTTATCACCATATTGGATTTCATTAAACGTCTCATACTGCATTTTATGACTTTCTGATGCCGCCAATGGACTTTTCATGCGATCTTACATCCAGTTGAACACTCTATATCGCTGTAGCAAAAGTTTGCAACAGACCCATTAATGACATTTTCCCATTCACCGATGATTCCACCGGTTGAGAGAAGATTACAGAGTTTAGTTCAGTGTATGACTGCACTGCACGAAAATTCTTGGATCTGTAATCTTTTCTCAACCGGTGGAGTCGTCGATGACTTTAAAAAAAAAAAAAACTGCGGATATTTTAATAAATTAACGGCGTTTCCACCGCGATAGAGGAAAAATTTAAGATTAGAGTATTTTCGTGCAGTACAGTCATAAGTATATACTGAAATGAACTATGTCATCTTTTCTCAACCGGTGGAATCATCGGTGAATGGCTAGCTCTTGCAAACTTTTGCTATGGGGGATTGAAGAGTTGATTCTTGCATAAAAACCTGTAAAAATGACGATGAACACACTAAAAAATCACGAAATTCACTATCAGAATCGGGCTTCATGCTGGAGAGACGCAGGTATCATGAGATTCCTATTCAAATTGAGACATATCTCTGTGTTTCCGTAGAGAAAGTGACGTTATAGACAGGAATCTCCCATATGATACCTGCGTTGGCCGTTGAGCCGCCATTGCAAACTTGCCGTTAAAGCAGTTATGTGAGTTTATTACTAAATTTTAGACTTCCTCGTTGCGATTTTCGTGATTTTTGCTAGTTTTTACATCATACTAGTCTATTCATTTGCTCACAGCAAAAGTTTGCCACAGCCCCATTTCTTTCCTTAAATTTGAATGCTTTCTTTCCCATTGGCGCAATCGCCGTTAAATTATTAAAATATCCGCAAGTTTTTAAAAGTCATCGACGATTCCACCGATTGAGGAAATATTACAGATGTGAGTATTTCCGTGCGTTAGTGATACGCTGAGCTGAACTGTGTAATCTTTTCTTAACCGGTGGTATTATTGGTGAGTTGAAAAATGCCATTAAATATACAGGGAACAACAGCTTTGCGAGCGACCACTGCAGGCGACGGGACGGGACTGACGATAGAACGGGAAAGGGGGAGGAGAGGTTGAGGGGAGTGGGAGGGGCGGAGGGGTGCAATTAAGTCGTTTTTTTGGCTTCGGGTCCCCTCGTTCCGAAATTCCAACTCCAATTCGAACGCAATCCATTAGGAATGGATTGATAAAAAAGAACGAAGTGATTTATTGGTAAGGTGAGGGTGAATTAAGCCAGAGCATACTGCAGAAGAAACATATATGTGACGAGCGTGCAAACTGGCATCTACGAGTTGTATTTTATCCATTTCAAAAGATCAAGAAGATTCAAAAGATCGAGATTGAAGGTGTAAATAAACAGCTTATCCTACAGTTCGATCTTTTGCATGGGCCAAAATGTACAAAATACATGTTGATTGCCCATGGAGACTTTTCTTTAGCACCTTTATTATTTCGCTGGACCATGAAAATTCATTTTTTTTTTTTTACACCTGTGATAAGGTAGTTGAGAAAAACACACAAAAAGTTCAACAGATTTTGGGCATGTAATTATGGGTTTTCCGTGCATTCCAGTCATGCACATAACCGAACTGTGTAATCTTTTCTCAACCGGTGGAATCATCGGTGAATTGAAAAATGTCATTAAAGTGAATATATACGAAACTGCAGCTCTGTTGCTAGATACGCGAATCTCGATCCGCCATTCGCGAACACTAAAGATCGAAGTGCGAATGCAAAACTATAAACACTCATACACTGCATAGTGAACGGTGAGCAACTGTGCAAGGGATTTGCGGCAGATAAGAGGCGGGAGCAGCGGGGACAGTGGGGGGGGGGGCGGCAGAGCCGTACTTACACTCGATTCTCGAACAGTGTACTTGGTATTACTGGGTACTGACATTACTGACAACAATCAGCCAGCCGCCTCCGCCTCCACTGAGCCTTGACGGTCGGGGGGCCTACAAATCAATTAGTCAATCAAAAAGCTTCTCTCTCCTCTCTGGTTCCGTTCCGGTCAATGGCGGCTCCGGGTTTAAGATGTACCAACAGCTCTTCAATAAGATATACAAGAGGAAATAATCGATGCCTCAGCCTTTTTCAGAAAGTTCAACTGAACCCCAATCCAAAGGGTTTGGAGATCCTAGAGTCCCGATACGTAGAAAGTTAAGATAAGTGAAACCATGGGCGCCGCCATGCATATTTGTTTACATTCTGAAGGTCATTGTTGTGTTTTGGTCGATTGCAAAGATTACAGTGCCGCAGAGTTTCTAATAGTGTAATATTTCACTGCTTTTTGTTGATTGACATTTATTTACGCTTTTAAAGGTTCTTTCGAGAATTTGGACATTCTTGAAGTGCATCATGATTATAATTAACAATTTTGTCCACAATAGGGCTGTTGAGTGAGTCGGGGATTCGTGATTTTTCTGTGTGATCTTATAGACCTAAACGCGGGAAGAACGAAGATGGCTTCAGTTTTTTTCTACGTTGCGCCGTTCCTGAGAAAATTGAAGTTGAAAATTGGATCCTCAAAAACGGCTTTTTGGCGGGAAACTGGCTGCGCGGTGCATTGTGGGTGCCTTTTGACGTCAATGCTCCGGTTCTCAGTTGAGGGGCTCAAGCGTCTTGCTTTCAGCACAGCGAGACCGCATGCGACCCATTGATCATGCGGCAGTTGAGGGGAGGCCGCCAGTGGCCCCGATCAAGCCGTCTTCTCACGCCATTTTCTCGAAAACCGTAAGTCTCAGCAAAGAACCGACTTGTTTGATCGAAAGAACATGAATTTATCCATTGGGATGGTTTGGTTGTTTTTTTTTTTTTTTTTTTTTCAGACTTACCTACGAGACGAGTAAAGAGAAAATCACATGAAAATTAAGATTATAGAACGAAACTTCCGATAATCCCCTTCTATAAATCTCTGTCCCCCAGTTGACATAGCAAAGTTCAAAAATCGAATGAAACATAAGTATGGGAAAATTTTACGCTTTTTAAAATTTGTCCTTTTGTGTTTTTCTCTCAAAATGGACGGTAAACAAGGAAAATTGAAAAATTCTGCGAAAATGTCGGATTTTCAGCGATATTCCGGGAATCGACATCTTTGAGATTGGCTCGTCATCTGACTCATGGAAGAACAAAAAATAATATAAGTGTAACCAATCGAATGGAAATTTTCTAATCTTCCTCTTTGATGACCAGAATTTTTCGTGTAAGACGCATCGGTACCAAAATATTGGTGAAAAACTGCGTCGAGTTCTGGGTTGAAATGACACTCTCACCATCAAGATCGTCCAAGTTGCTGCTGTTTTTGCATTTCCCATGGTTTCGGTGCGTCTTACATAAAAAATGATAGAAACCAAAGAGAAAGATTAGAAAATTTCTATTCGATTGGTTACACTTATATTATTTTTGGCTCTTCCATGAGTCAGATAACGAGCCGATCTCAAATATTTCGATTTCCGGAACATCGCTGAAAATCCGAAATTTTCGCAGAACTTTTCAATTTCCCTTGTTTACCGTCCATTTTGAGAGAAAAACACTAAAGAACAAACTTAAAGAGCGTAAAATTTCAGATAGATATGTTTCATTCGATTTTTTGAGCGTTGCTTCGTCAATTGGGTATAGACAGTGATTTACAGATAGGACTGTCGGAAGTTTCGTTCTCTAACCTTAAATTGTTATCTGATTTTCGGTCCATCCGTCTCCTAGGTAAGTTTGAGAAAAAACCACCAATCCATGTCAAATGATAATTTTTTGCTCTTTCGATTAATGGGGCTATTGCACACTTTTGCTATAAGCTATTTAATAGTCGATTATGGCGTAAAAACCTCAAAAAATAACGATGGCGGCACTGAAAAATTCCAACATCCACTCCTAAACTCGATGAACGCAGTTATTTGCGCGAGCGTAATGGTGGCCGAAGGCACTAACAATGGGAGATTCCCATCTAACAATTCTGAAACTCCATCAAGAAGTGACCAATAAGAGACTACTTTCATTTGACACCCGGGGTTACTAGGTGTTGCGGCACCATTCATCGGATGTGGATCATCACTCTGATGACTATTTACTCTGTGAATCATCCTTGTCAACAAAGAAAGAGTGACGAAATTAAGATAGGAATCTCCCATTGTTAGTGCCTTCGGCCACCATTACGCCCGCGCAAATAACTGCGTTTATTGAGTTCAGGAGTGGATTTTGGAAGATTTTAGTGCCGCCATTGTTATTTCTTGAGGATTTTACGCCATAATCGACTATTAAATCGCTAATAGCAAAAGTGTGCAATAGCCCCATTAGATTGGTTTGTTTCTGAGACTTACGGTTTTCGAGAAAATGGAGTGAGAAGGCGGCTTGATCGGAGCCACCGGCGGCTGCCGTAGGATTCAATAGGCCTCCTACGCTGCCGTCCGGCCGACAGAATAGGGATGGGTACCTCCGCTGAGCAAACCGAAGAAATGACGTAGCTGTGACTCGCTAGCCGATGTTTCCCGCCACGGGCCGTTTTAAATCTTATCAATTTTTCGGCACTTTGAACCCTTTTTTCGGTGTTCCCGCGTCCAAATGAAAAAAAAGAAAAAATATGGGGTCCTTAATTTTTCGCCTTCTTTCATAATTTGAATTAAAAAAATTCGACTCAACAGCCCTATTAACTCTTTTATCCATGAAATACCGTTGTACCCCTTCGTTTGTAAACAAGAGTACGTAAACAAATGTGCAAATTGCATCCAATGGCAGCAGCGTCCTTAGAGTCTAAAACTCATCGACCAATCAGAGGTTAACTAGCCTCTTGTCTTAACTCTCTACAGATAGGGACTCTAGGAGATCCAACATTCATTTGAAGACATTGGTTCAAACACCCCCCCCACCCCCACCCCATTTCCGATTATGGTATGGTAAAATCACCAAATCTGCCACGTTTTTTCGTGAATTGTGCGCTCATTTTCCCCCATAACTAATAACCCGCGATCCGCGGTTCCATTGCGATCCGAGAATGAAATTTTACCAGCCTCTTTTTTAGATTATGAACTTTCAGTCCTAACTTTTAGTGTAAGTTTTTATACATAATAGGCAGAATAATTTCATGAAAATCTGAGGTCAAGATTTTCAACTGGTCTATAGTCTGGCTAAAATGACCCCTATTTAAACTTGAACAAAACAAAAAAAAAACAAAAAACAAAAAAATTGCGGAACTAACTTACGTTTTGCAAACAAAATCGAACTAAGACTATTCCTATTGGTCAAGAAGGCAGCGAAAGTTTCTTACCTGAAACAAGCAAAAAGAAAAAAAATTATAAGAAATGAAATTAAAAGCAAATATTATAAGCAATAACAAGCAACAAAAAGAATTCAAAGTATTATATTTTTAATTGGAGCCCTGAAAATGTTGACTTTGGCTTAAGCTGTAAATGTACATATATTTAATTCAATGAATGTCGATTTCGTCATTGCAAACAGAACGATACTTTTTATGGGTTTAAATGGACAAAATGCAACATTGCCAGATTTAATAAACGGTCCTATTAACGATCGCGTGCTTGAAATAAAACAATTTCTTAGAGATATGGGGGTCGTTACATATAAGAGCATAAATTCGATAAGAAGAAATGAAATAACATTCAACGGATTTTGACGGACATAAACATGTCTCAAATTAACATCGCCACATGACGACAAAAACAATAAATATGTATAAATTTGTGTTTGTGAGCAGGAAAGGGGAATTGTAGAGACGTTTCTAGAAATCAATATTTGGACATTTGACTGTATACAACTGTACAAGTAAATGGCTCAGTCATTATTCAGTGGCTCTTTCGGTATTCATAGAACGTTGTTGCCAAGGAAAGAAATAAAAATCCATCGAGGTTCATTGATTTCAGGAGAGACCGTGCAAAGTGGCATCGGCCATCCAGAAACTGGTACCATTTGACGCCATTTTAAACCGGGCGCAAGCACTTAGCGCGAATTGATCCAAAAAAGGGCCTTTGGCGCCAAAAAAAAAAAAAAAAAATAGGTCCTTCTACGCGAAACCCCAGAATTTAAACCCTTTGGCGTAGTAGCGTCATTTGGGCATTATTAGTAGCGTCATTATTTTTTTTTTCTCTCCGTTTATCGGCACATGAGCGAATACAGGAATTCGTCTTACTCTCTTTCCTTCCATCTAAACACATGTGTTAGAAAAGGATGTCAGAGTGGACCATCACGTGACTTCAGCCCCTATCACCGTCCTTTTCTAACACACGCATTCAAATAAAAGGAGAGAGAGAGGACGACAGATTCCTACATCCGCCCGCGGCACTAGACGCTACTAATAGTAAAGTAAAGCAATTTCAACGTAACTAGAAATTGACTGGGTCCCAACGGAAGAAATTTCCGATTCGAATTTCCCGATTTATTTTATAGCAATCCTGTGTGGATCGACTAAACTGTATCCATGCGTATTTTTAAGACTTGCAATAGTCCGGTTTATAGAGGTCAGAAAAGTAACTACCCGTAGTTTTTATTCACGTCACAGACACAGAACAACTACAACCAAATATGACTAGCATAGGTGCATTTTAACTAAACTGAATCCTTTGATTGATTGCGACTTCTACAAGACGCCACACCACTGTTGCCAGATCGAGGTTAAAAAGCCGTATATCGTCCCCATTTAAATCAATGGAAAACATAAGGCTTTTTCACCCTAATCTGGCAACACTGCGCCACATAGTGAATCGAAAAAGCACAATTCACAGGACATGGTTAAAGAAATGAAAATAAATTTTAAAAAAAAAGTCTTGACTTGATCTGAAATGCCTCCTTTTGACCTTAAAAAGCAGTGGCACTCGTGAAATTTGGCAACAGTGTCCTCCTCTCATTTAACCAATGTATAACAATCGATTCTCCCGGCGGCTGTCAGCCTCCTAAAGAATCGATTTTTTACCTAAGTATAAATGGAAAAATTGTTTGGTTGCCAAATCGCACAAGCCACCACTGTACTAAAAAGGTGGTCGGTGAAAGAAAAACTAATCTGTCTTCAAACACAACCTTACGTCCAAATCACAATTTTTTCGCTGAGATCCGCAATAATACGGTTATTTTCCAATTCTACGGTTATTTTTCGACTATCCAAATCGCCACACAGTATAGGAACCATCTGAGGGTAAAATTTACTCTTCCACTTCTTTCAGTGTACTATCACTACGCGGAAAAAATTGCTTTTAATCAGAGGCCAGATATCAAGGTCTCTTGTCCAGTGCAATTTGGCGACGTTGCAATTCGTCCATTCAAACCCATCAAAAAGATCAGACTATTCACTATTGGGCATTCAGTGAACAGCTTTGCAAACGAGCTTTTACAAGGGTTTCGTGGACACAGTAAAACGTTGTCAAATTGCACGCTAAACGCCACTAATCCTTAAATACCACAGCCACATTCATAAGGACAAAAATGGCGAAAATTCGGGGCAGGCAAAGGCTGATGGTTTATTAGATGATATAGAAATTGATCGTTTCTTATTCACGAGCCGTCCACGAGCCCATAACACAGATTCAGTGGCGTTTCGTGCGATTTGGCAACGTTGTATTTTATCCATTAAAACTCATGTAAAAGGTCGTATGCGAAATTGTTCACCGAACACCTGATAGATCGATCTTTTTCATGTGTCTAAATGGACGGACTGCAACGATGCCAAATTGCACGCTGCGCCACTCCACAGATTGTTTTCAAGGATTAATACGACAAAAGAACTGTAAATTTTAAAGTTCTCCGAAACCTCCGCTAAATATAAAATGAGGTCGGTCCGACAACGTCGCATCAGCTGTCCTGACGAGATTTCGCATTCAGGAACTCTTGGCGGGTCTGGGGAGGTCGCGGGGAGCAAGGGAGACCAGCGCAGCAGAGCGCAGCGACTGACGATCGGCGCGGGCGGAGGCGTTTTATGAGGGGGAGGGAGGGGGAAAGGGGGGTGGACGGAGGGGATGCAAAGCAGTGGTGCTGAGAGGGGCGAGTTCGGGGGGGAACTGTGTCAATGTCAAACTCAAACGGCAAGCTTTGAACGGACGGAGCTTTTATAGGAGAGAGAAGTAAAGTATACATGCAAGTCCGCACACATTCGACCCTCAGTTGCCAAACGGAACCGGAAAAATCAGCTTATTTTATCGTTGAAGAATAATTATTAGAAAAAAAGAGCGATTTTTTCTCAAAAATTTAACTTGATTCCGAGTGTTTCACTTTTTTAGCAGTGGCGGTTCGTGCAATGCGGCTACAAAGGATTCTCCATTAGAACCAACGTAAAATAATCGATCTTCAGGGAATTCACTGAATCCCTAAAAATCGATACTTCTGTATGCGTTCAAATGACAAAGAATATGGTTGTCAAATAGCACGAGCTGCCACTGTTTTTTCGGACCAATTTTTATCAAGAAATTTAATGTTAACGAATTACTTTATTTTCCTGAAACATTGGTTCATTGGAATGTAAGTTCTTCAAATGATTTTTGCAACTTATGGAGGCATTAAAATCATGCAGTGCAAGAGCGTAAATATAAACAGAAGCTATTTCAGTCATGAATGCAATAACGCAGCGAAGTTGCTTCCGCGAAAATATGTTTCCTTGTCTTATGGTTTAGTGACCTAAACATTTGGGTGGGGGTGGGCGTTGGGGGAGGGGAAAAAAAGAGAAAAGAAGAAAAAAAATTAAAAACATTTAAAGAAATAAAAAGAAAAGTAAAAAACCGAGCATCCTAAAATTCAGTCTATCCAAATTTTTAGGAAACAAACTATCAAGAATCCAGCAACGAGCCGAAAATTGATCGATAAAGCAACACATCAAAGCATATCAGGGCGAACAAAGGTAAGTAAAATAAAAAAAATAAAAATAAAAAAAAAATTAACCTAAAAAGACGTTTATGAGCAGAAAATAACGTCGCACATTCCAAAGAATTTCATTGAACAATCACCATTGTTCCAATCAGAGCCAAGCCAAACGCCAACAGCCAACAAATTATCGTGACTCCATTCATGACGTCATCGCTTAAAAAGGAAACTTGGCAACTCTGCATCGAACGTTTTCGCGCGTAGCTCATCCTTCACCGGAGTTCGCTCGATGATCTGCATCGGCATCGGATCCAACTTCCCGACTGACGAACGAGCGAGCGGACGCGAAACCTTTTCCGCTGCCGTGCGCGCGCAATCTCTTGCGCAAAAGCTCCCTAAGCAAGCTCCTCGCCTCGCCTCGTCCACACAAACACACACACACACACAGCAAGCACACAGATCAGTGAACACGGTAAAGCGAGCGCGGTGTCGAGGTGTGAATGTGTGAGTGCTGCGCGTCCAAGTGTGCGTGAGAGAGCTCCTTCCCGATCTGAACTTGGGAAAACTTGGCGAGTCACAGTAAAGGTGGATTATTTTACGATTACGCTGCGCACTCCCTCCGAAAGAGTCTCTGCGCTTGGTAGGGTACGCTGCGGAGCCATTGTTACCAAACTTGGCAAAAAAAAAAATAAAAAAATAAAATAAAAAGGAAAAAAGAACCGTCATCACGGTACACAGATAAAGCATTTTGTAGTGCTGACAAAATCGTCGGTAGAAAAATGACCCAGCAAACGACTTTAGTTGAGCTAAACAAAAGTTTCGTACGTCTAGCTGAAGAGATTTTTATGCTAGATGAACCAACGAATTATAGCGATAGAGAGGATTTGTGGGGCATGAAACTTCACGAAGGCAGCCGTGATCGAGATCTCTTATCTATAGACGTTTTTCACTCAGGCTCGGTTTGTTTGCCTCACTTTTTCTTTAACTTTAAATTAAAAAAAAAAAAAAAAAAAAAAAAAAAAAAAAAAAAAAAAAAAAAAAAAAATGTGACAAATACATATGAAATTGGTTTTAAACGAAAGTGCAAGTGTTTTAGAGTAGCTATCTGGACAAAGAAATTGATATAAAACTGTTTTTTCTGGAAGGATTTGCACGATAAAGAAACTGATACTTAACAGAAATATGCAAACTTTTCTCACCTGGGTAGTTGTATTAGAATTCTGTGTCCAGATAGCCACTCTTAAACACTTGCACTTTCGTTTAGAACCAATTCCATATGTATTTGTCACAATTTTTGATTTAAAGTTAAAAGAAAAGTATAAGGCAAACAAACCACATTCAGATCGCCAATGCTGTCCCACTTTGAGATAGGACACTTATAACATAAATGGACCTCTCTATCGCTATAGCTCGTTGGCCGTAGCAAATGTTTACAACAGACCCCACACTGAATCTGGTGATATATTGCTAGATCTGGCAACTATGTAGGGATCTCGAGTCTCCCTCTGCGTAGCGCCGCACAGTGTAGTATCGACTCGACACTAACAAGCTCCATTCATATGTATAGAGGGGTCACTTACACCGACACTTCTACTAGCCGATCCATAGGAAAATATGTTTGCTTCCGTTTAAAACTTCCGAAAAACGCATGCAGTTCAAATGTTTCAAAATGACAAGACCAAATAACTAAGTATGGCTGTAACTATAAGAACAGGACACTAAAAAATGTATTAGCACTATTTATTTTCGACCATTAGATTACACTGGAAAAAAAAAAAAGATTACCAGCGGGCCGATCTTTGAAATCAGTGGATAAAACTGGTATGCTGGATAAATGAAGGGCTGCTATTGGTCCCTCTGAAGTGTTTATCGAAAAATATACCTCTGTAACCAAGTATTCCTTCGCTACATTCGATAAGCTTCCGGCTGCTTGAAACTTGCTTATCGAATATAGCGGAGGGATACTTGGTTACAGAGGGATATTTTTCGATAAACACTTTAGAGGGACCAATAGCAGCCCTTCATTCATCCAGTCTACCAGACTTATGTAATGATTTCAAAGATTGGCCTGCAGAAGCACAATAACACATGTAAACCTAGGGAATGGATGGTACTATTACCAGAATGACCGAGGCTCTTGCAAACTTTTGCTATAGAGGATTGAAGAGTTGATTCTTGATTTCTAGCATAAAAACCTGTAAAAATGACGATGAGTACACTAAAACATCACGAAATTTAAACTCAGAATCGGGCTTAATGGCGGAGAGACGCAAGTATAAAGGGAGATTCCTACCTAAATTGAGGCATATCTCCGTGTTTCCGCAGAGAATTTGACATAATAGAAAGGAATCTCCCATTATACCTGCGTTGAGCCGCCATTACGAACTTGCCATTATAGCATTTATGTGAGTTTATTACTGAATTTTAGACTTTCTTAGTGTGATTTTCGTGATTTTTGCTAGTTTTTACATCAGATTGAACTATTCATTTGCTCACAGCAAAATTTTGCAAGAGCCTCATTCTGGTATTTGTACAATATTACTTGAAAATGTTGAGGAAATTCTGATACTGCACTGCCGTATTGGTGTAGCAAAAGTAAAGCAACAGGCTCACTATACCATTTCAATATGCCCCCCTCTTTCTCCATTGCGACCAATGCCGAAGTATCAATTATTCTGCGGTGCAATCGATCCCTCCTATTGATCGATTCTTTTCCATAGGTTTAAACGGAGTACGTCATCGATACATCCACATTTACAGGGATATTTCGATCCACTGTGCGCTGTTGCCAATATATGCGACACCCTCTCTGGTATTGCGATGCGAAAGTTCTGTGCACGTGTGTAATTGTGTATCCAAATGCGGATGATACAATGACAGTGACCTTCGGACCCTTTCGATGCACGATACTCGGCATTACTCGGAGCACCTGAACCATTATTTTTGGTCTTATACTGCGGCAATTCTTGTGAGCTTATATCCCTGTACAAATAGACAAGAGGATTACAAGGAAATATCGCAAAGTTCCCGGAGTCGTATACCAAAGTGCACGGCTCTGACTCCAATTAGAAAATTTTGAGGACGGTTCATGGTATGAGATCGTATAGAAAAGTGGACACAAATGGGTCTGTTGCACACTTCGGCTAGAGCGTTTTAACCCTTTAAGGGCCACGTTAGTTCAAGAGGGTTAGTTCAGGTTAGTTCTCCTCCGTTTCTAGAGGGAAGGTAGTTAACTGTTCGTACTCGGTGGAGTTGGAATTGCCTATTAGATGAATTGAAGGCGCCCGTGCGAGTATCCTGATTGAAGACTAAAACAATTTGAAATAGAATCGCGGAGAAAAACGATAAAAAAAAAACTATAGTAAACTCGGGCTTGGTCCATAAAGGGTTAAACTATCAATCCATGTGTAGAAAGCCGTAAAAATGACAGTGGCAGCACCAGAAAACACCAAAATTCAATAATAAACTCACAAATTGCGAAAAACACTAGACACTATTCAGTATTCACCCGTGTTAGCGCGGCACATTCAAATAATCATGGCCGACTGTTATCACAGCTGACTTCATAGACAAATAAACAGTAAACACTGACGGTGTCTGTTCAAATTCTTACGTTTCAATATCCTCATTTCACCGTAATAAGTTTTGAAAGGTACGCGGACTAAGGAAACCGATATATTTGTGTCGAAAAATTATCAAAATGAAACAATGACACACAGGAGTTCCAAGAATGATTCCAACTTCAATCATCATCCTTTTGAACTCCCATGTGTTATTGTTTCATTTGGATAATTTTTCGACACAAATATCGGTGTCCGCACCTCTCAAAACCGATTGCGATGAATTGTGGATATGGAAACGTAAGAATTGGAACAGACGCCGTCGTGTTTACTGTTTACTTGTCTATGAAATCAGCATGTGATGACTGCAGTCGGCCATGATTATTTGAAAATGCATGCCGCGCTAGCCCCGAGCAATATCGTGCACTTGGTGGAAAGATACAGGGGAGAATAGTGGCTAGTGTTTTTTTTTTTTTTTTTTCTTTCTTTCTTTCTTTCTTTTTTTTTCGCAATTTGAGAGTTTAACAATGAATTTTAGTGTTTTCTGGTGCTGCCATTTGTCACTGTCATTTTTACGGCTATTTACATAAGAATAGTATCTATAGTGTTTTTCTCCCATTTGAACCTGGGTAAATGTATCGCTTCACCTCTAATATACCCACTGAGAAAAATGTCTGGTTATCATAACAAGATATTAAAATGTTAGAAACATATTGCTTAAGAAAGAGAAATCCAACTTGGGTTTTATATATAACAGTTTAGGAAGCACTTGAAGCGATTCCTAAACTTGACGTCTATTTGATCACACAAGAAATAATTCTTTAAACACGCAAAATTACTGCAATGTCGCGTCGTGCCGTGACCTTCGATGGAAAAGTTCCGGAACCGACTTCATCATAGCCAAATAACTTGGCCATTTCTCAGAGGGGATAAATTCTGAGCTTCACGGCTTCACAACGACACTTGAAAGCGCGATGTAGAATATTGGCTCAGAAATCGCAGAAAATTGTATATGTATATGAGAAAATTTGAAACGATGTCAAACTGGTGCTAGATTTTCAGTCATATAGTATAGGTACTACACACTGAGAGAAATCACTTCTTTAAAAACCAAAAAGCACGTTTTACTTGTGACAGTTTTGCAACTTCACGCGAGGTGAAGTTCTGATTGCAAATTTGGCAACACCGCTGCAATGAGCAGTATTGCCATCATAATGGCAGAAATTATCCAAACTTCCCAATTAATACAGTGTCAAGTTTGGATAATTTCTGTCATAAATGGCAACACTCACCATGAGGTATCTTCACCTCTAGATACTAGAGTCCCTTGAAGAAAAGTTTTATGGCGAGTATAGACACAACGCGTTATGCATGTGAAAGGAGTCGACCGCATGAACTAATTCGAAGGTTAAGTTTGACGGTTGACTAGCGGTGACGGTAACAACCAATCAGAACTCGTCCAGCTCGTGCTTAAGCTCCCTTAAGAACTTTAGAAATCTACTCTATACAAAAGTATTGCAAAGAGAGTCTATCCAACGAGAAATTCATTGGACCTCCAAAAAACAATTGACGCTTTTTCAGAAGTTCAAATAGGAGAACAACAACAAAAAAGATTGTACAGGCAAGCCGTCGGTATCACTGCCATTAGACCTTTTGGAATCTACTCTCCGTATACACAAACGTATAGGAAAGAGAGTCGATCCTACGAGAAATCAATTGGACCTCCAAAAAACAATCGATTCTTACTCATAGGTTCAAATAGGAGAACAGCAAAAGTGGATTCATGTTCAGGGCTTCAGGCAAGCCGTCAGTCGCTGATTCTAGAACTGGCGATGTTTTGAGTGTTCGATACATCGCAAACGAGTATCGACGCGAATATGCTGTATAACAACGAACGGAGCAAATCCAAGACGATTGACGCCCGATACCCTTATAAGGACATCAAGCCTGCTCGGAAAATGTAGTCATCTGTAGGTAATCGAAGGTTGCCAAGTTTGTGAGTCTCCGGTTTTTGCCATGATAAGACTTCTCAATAATA
Organism: Trialeurodes vaporariorum; assembly: GCA_011764245.1. NCBI lineage: Eukaryota > Metazoa > Arthropoda > Insecta > Hemiptera > Aleyrodidae > Trialeurodes > Trialeurodes vaporariorum. The sequence goes on along the minus strand of VMOF01000388.1, from coordinate 51,715,786 downwards.
ACTACGCATCCTTCCGTTATCTTCGGAAGGGGGAGGGGGCGTCAAGTATAGTACTATAAGATTCGAGTCGACGGTGCTGCAACCTATCACACTGCACTTTTTTCACCCAAAATAGAGATTATAATCTGATTGTCGTATCAGTTTAAAATACTATGAATTAAAACAATTATTAATAGTGGACATCCTTTTCAAGAGTGAAAAATGAAACAGGTTATGATCGATTGAGAAAATGTATGTTTGAATCCACACAGCCAGTTCAAACTTGATAAAGATACTTTTGTATATCATCATTATCATCACTCATTGGCGGATCCAAGAATTAATCCTTTCTCCTCTTCTCCCATTAGAACGTGTGTGTTGGAAAAGGACAGATCAGGGCCAGTCACGTGATTCCCCCCCCCCTCTTCTATCCTTTGCCAACACATGCATTCTAATGGGAGATGAGAGAGATGGACAATTTCCTAGATCCGCTATAGTGCATCACTCATGCGGTTCGCATCAAGTCTCAATCAGCCGTTGGTTTTGTTGGACGTCAGCATTTCACTATGTTTACGCAATAAAACAATTTTCGTGGTTTCAAAACACGATTAAAACTAGGAAGAAAGTTAGAGCTCAGTAGCATCTATGTTTCCCCGAAATTTTGACGGGAAAATCCAATTCCATTCGGGAGAAATTGAAGAAAAACAGTTGTTACGGACGTCATTCTCACATTTAAGTCTGTATTAGAACGCTTTCCTAAAATTCTCTCGAATGGAGTTATATTTTTTTTATTATCTTGATCATATTTTGGGGTGATATAGATGCTACTGGCAATAACTTCTTGCAAAGTTGTATTTTTGTTTTGGAACCATTAAAATGGTTTCATTGCATGGTTAACCGTCAACTGGTGGTAGACACTTATACTGGGAGAACGTCAAATTATATAGGTGTAGGTGATATCATTCATAGTTCCTTATTCTGTCTTAATTTTCGGAAATTAAAGGGAGTCCGTTTAAATGTGTGCTGTAAAAAAACAATTACTGAATTCTAATGATATTACTAGAGGATTACGATACATCTGACCTACAGGAGATTGTACTCACTAATTTTACTAAAAACTTCCGGTGTTGACTTAACAATAGGGCCACAGTACCAGAATTTCTTCCAACATTTTCAAGAACCATAGAACAAATATACAGGAATTCTGGTAACGGTGCTAGATCTTGCCTCAGTTGACACTCATTATGCCAATGGTAATATTTTGTTTCTACTTCTTTCAGAGTAGGTTTACTCTATACTTCTTTTCTGAGCTGTCGTTGACAAGATCCAAGGGGAATGAACGCATTATTTAAAGAGAGAAAAAAAATGAATACTTGCACTGCTGTACTGCTATGAAATGAGATGTGTATGCATAAATACGAAGTCCGCAGAGACTGAAAAGACTTGAGTATAATGACCACCGATTGTTGAATAGTAAAAGTACCATCACCATCATACTTGTCACATATCGCATCACAGATTCAAAGCCCGCGACAATCGCAAAAGAGAGCGAGCGATGTTGCCGTTCCGTCGACGAGCGCTCGCTCCAGTCGCGATCGTTACCTCTACCCATAATACCCCCCCCCCCTTGCAAGTGTTAGAGCGAGTATGGAAGCGATTCAATGACCCCGCGTCAAGCGCCGCACCATTTTTGCCATCACTCGGCGCGCGATAAAATTGCTCTCTCTCTCTCTCTCTCTCTCTCTCTCTCTCTCTCTCTCTCTCTCTCTCTCTCTCTTCTCTCTCTCTCCTCTCTCTCCTCTCTCTCTCTCTCTCTCTCTCTCTCCTTCTCTCTCTCTCCTCTCTCTCTCTCTCTCTCTCTCTCTCTCTCTCTCTCTCTCTCTCTCTCTCTCTCTCTCTCTCTCTCTCTCTCTCTCTCTCTCCTCTCTCTTCCTTTACATTACTCGCACTGTCTCACTCTTCGCTGAGCCACCGATTCCTACCTCCTTCACCAGATCGTTTTGGCTTCAAATATTTAACATTGCTGGAAGTCGTAAGTTCGGGTATCGATCACGAAAAAATATGTCAGTTGTCAGACTAGGATGAAACGATTTTCCGTGGCGTGGACGATCCCCGCACGAGTCACGAGCCCTCGAGGAAAGTGTCACTGGAGATTTCCAAAAAAAACGAGACATTCCGATTCCCAGCCGCCGCAGGATTGACAATCAGGTCAACAGGGCGTTATGAGAGAAGGATAAGACCTATACCCGATAGACATCCAGGGGTAATGAAGGAGGTGTATGTGAACGTTCAGATTCCGAAAAGATCGGACGAATTCGTGTCGAGTTTTTTTGATCAATCGCTCGGAAAAATTTATTAATTGGTGATTGGTTATTATTAGAACTCATAACTGTATCCGTCAACATATGTTTAAGTCCCTATAATATTAATCTTCAGCAACCAATGTCAGTATAATTTCAGTGCAGACGTCAAAGTGCAAACGGTCATCAATAATCACCAACGACTGACTATAAGGTCAAATATTTCGGAACTCTAAACGGTCCATAACATCTTGCACCGCATACCTGCGCATTACAGCTGATGGCGGGTTCAGGATTTCTTTTGGGGGGGGGGCGCCTAATTTTGGGCTATTTTCTGTTGAAAAAAGTCAACATGCTTCTTGAGGGGGGGGGGGGGGGAGACATGTTTACCTACAACCTGACCTAACCTTAACAAACTGATCAATGCACGAGATGAATCCTGAATGCGATAAAATGGGAAGGAGCTGACGCAAGGAAAGGAGTTGATCAGTTGAATAGAATATAAGAAAAAAAAGGAATTAATAAAACAATAAAAATACTGAATAAGACAATCTTGTTTCGATTATAGAAAAATTTATAATAAGGCAATGGCAAGTGAAACAAAACGGGCCAAAAGAGGTAAATTTTCTCGCCAGCAATTTTTAACCTCAAATATTGGAGGGGGGAGCAGTGTTGAGCACCCGCATGTGACGTCATGTATCATGCGCGAAGCACGAAGTCCGGGAGAGGGGTGGGCCGGTGGGGGTTAGTAAGAGACATTCACTACCAAAAACAAAACCGTTTCTTCAATTTGATTTACTGAATCAGAGTCGCGAATTTTTATAATTTTTCCATCAACTGAATACTAAGTATCCCAGAAAAAGAAACTCACCTAAATACGTTCAAGTAAGTTTGTTTAATTTGTTGAACTTATATTATTATTATTCCCATCTTGCCCGTTAAACTAAATTTTCATCCAAAAACTTGGAAAAGCTGTTTTACGATGAACATGCGAAAATCGTTGAAAACTCAACGAGAAAGGTAAACACCAATCAACGTTCCCCTTTCATCACATGAATAACATCCAGGATAATGTTTGACCAATTTCAGGAACCTTCGTTTCTGTAACTATAAACAGTCCATTCATCCCCTCAATAATTAAACGCTCTTCGAAGGGGTGAGACTTGATAGCAAACAATTTAGATAAGGAAAGCTCCCATCAGAGAGACAAATACGACTATACATGCAACCATAAAACTCACTGAACCTGTTAAAACACAAAAGAACTAAAGGATAAGGGAGAAAGAGCATTAAAAAGAGAGAAAAAAGAACTGGCACTAGCAAGAATAAAGAATAAGCTACGTTGCTACAAAACGACTCGTAATAGAGGGCAATGAACTAACCCTGAGCTCCCTGGACTGCTCGCTTGGCACCGTAAGCTCTTAATCTATTATTCGACGCAAGTTTCACGGGCTGGAACTTAAACTTTCTGCACAGTGTTTGTTGGTATCTTGTATCAAAGCGAAAGTAAACAAGACACTGCCTCTGCGTAAACAAACGAATCGCGTGGCACAGCGCGCTCTATGAGCGAGGACTATCACTTCGCGGTATAAAGAAAAGAAAAGAAAAAAGCTCACGATGAAAACAAGAAGAAAAAAAAGGTGATTCAAAAACACGAGCTGGAACTTTCCTCACGTCATTCCAAGGCGTATCAAAAAAGTCATCAAATGGCATGGGAGGTAAAAAGATGTAACGAAAAATTAAAGGGTCACAATGAAAACATTAAGAAAAAAGATCTTTGGAAAGCACGAGCTAGAACTTTCCTCATGTCATTTCAGGGCGTAACCAAAAAGTCAGGAAATGCCGTGGGAGTTCAAAGGTATAACGAAAAATTAAAGGCTTCACAATGAATACATCAAGAAAAAAGATCTTCCGAAAACACGAGCTAGAACTTTCCTCACGCCATTTGAAGGCGTATCAAAAAAGTCATCAAATAGCGCGGGATATTAAAACTAAGATTACAGTATCAGTGACAAACGGAGGAACATAGTCTATCACCTCAAACGCACAAAAAAAAGACCGTCATAAAACATTGAACGGAAACGGGGAAAACTTTCGAGAGCGCGGGAGCTTTACTCACATTAAAGCGTTCCTCAAATGATACAGTAGATAAAAAACTAGGATGTTGGTCAGTGGTGCACTGAACTTAGGGTTATCACTCCGAGGGGCAACAAAACATGAGTCACAAAAAAAAGTAAAAAAAAAAAAAAAAAAAAAAAAATAAATAAATAAATAGAACTGCAACAAAAATAAGTAAATAAAAAACGTATCACAAAGCACGGATTGAGAAATTTCTCAGGAGTTTTAAAGAGAAGAATGAATGAATGAAACTACGATTTCGGTATAATAGCGGCCAACTGAAACGAAAAAACGTGCGCGACTAAGACGACACAACACGCCATGCGTTGGATGGGTCGTCATCGTCAACGCGAAAAAAGAGAGAGAGCGAGAGAGAAGGAGAATGAGGAAGGAGGGGGGAAGATGGAAGCGCGGCGCGAGAGAGAGAGAGAGAGAGAGAGAGAGAGAGAGAGAGAGGGGTGTTGACTCGAATCCGATGCGTGGATACTGCGTAATTCCTTTACCTCTGCGGCAGACGAACATTCGAACAATAAACCAACGCAACGGTCCATCTATGAAAGAGCGCAGGGAAAACTTTAGTGTTCACTCCAGCATTTTCTGCGATAAAAAAACAAAGAGAGAGAGGAAGGAAAGTGGGACACAAAACACAGAAGAAAGAGAAAAGGGTGGATGAGGATGAGCACGCTGACTCCAGAGTAGGAAAGATGAGAAAAGGAGATAACTGTTGAGGGGGGGAAGGGGGACTTCTCCAAGAGAGAGATCTGATTGCGAGAGATGAGCTCAGAGGCTGGACCGCCCCCCCCCTCCCTTCGATTCGAGTCCATGTCTTTCGCGTTGATTTAAAGTTAATGCGTAAAACCACAAAAAAAAGATGCAACACTAAGACCGGTGACGACCGAGGTGCGATGATATGACGTCAGAAATAATTCGCAAATGCGGAATATATAGGTCAGGTGGAGTTATGGTTGTTGTGTTTTCTGTTGACAAAAAATGAATGAATTGCACGTAGTAAATTGAACGAACGCGAACAAACACAAATAGTCAAAATTGCGCGCCGAAAGCGTTCCAGCGCGAACGGAAGGAAGGTAAGAAGGAAAAGGAATCATTTAAAACTATGGCGGATCTCGTGGAGGGGGGGGGGGGAGCTATCGATCTTTGTATCGAATCAAAACACGTTGAAATCTGATTTTTTTTTTTTTTTTTTGGATATTTTCCATTGTACACGGAAAAAGAAGACTGGTAGAATCTACAATCTGCGCTGCTTTTGGAGTCAGCTATCAAGCAGATGGTAAATGCAACGTACATTATGGTAAATTATGTTGACTCGTTGGTAGATTGTATCATCATTTAGTGAAATTTACCATACTTGATAGCTGACTCCAAAATCAGCTATTTCTTCCAGTTATTTTTTTTTTCCGTGTAATTGATCAAATAATGTATAACTACTCCGATTGAAATCTTTTGATCTCTGCGAGTTTCACCAACCTATACATCCATGCAGTAAAAAGGCTATCGCAGCATTCCAATATGTTCATTCACTTGACCTTGATCGAAAATCGGAATGAATCACCCGAAAGGTTAGCAAAGGTGACGGAGCGTCTCGCTCCGATTACGATACGATAATTTGCAATCTTCTTACTGGACTTTCATCGAAACGGAGGAAAAAAAGGTGGCGAGGCAAATAACCTGTTTCTAATTGTGTGATTTTAAACTTGCTCAGTATTGCATCATTGTCTGCAAAACAATGTTTAATTTCCCGAGAGCACGTGCTTACAAGTCTATGTTCTTTAAAGTAAAAACAAAAAAACTGGTTTTTCTCTAATTAATCCTCTAAAAATCGGGACCAGACCTGACAAGGCACAAGGAGAGGTAACGTGATCCAAAAATGATATATTCAGAGTTAGGGAGAGCAAGGGCATATAAAGAAGGGTCGCTCCCCTTTAGCCTCCCCCCCCGGTCCCTGAAAAATTCTAAAATATGAGGGAAAATACGGCGAATTGCCTCAAAGTGTCAAAAAATGGACAGCTATTGAAATTATGGCCCCTCCCTTCCCCCTGGATTTTTTTTCTGGATACGTTTTTGAGGAAGAGGTACTGTGATCACAGCGTAAACTAACAAAGAAACACTACTTTCTTTGCCTACGAGGAGTGAGAAAGTAAAAATGTGGGGGGAAGGGAGTATACATTAAGGCGCGGCACAGAAAAATCAAAAAAGTTAAAAAAATCAAAAATAGGAAAAAAAAAAGTGAACGACAGAGTTCATATATTGTCATGCTTCTGGTAATATTTTCTTTCGGTGTAGATTTCCACCATGCCGATGGCTATATACTAGCCTCTCCAGCCCGAAAACAAAGATTGTGCCCTGCTGAGAGGAGGGAGGGTGGGTGGGTACTTATCTTCACTAGACTATCATTTAAAAGTAATGTGCATAAATATTAGAGGCAAATAAATGAACCTCGATAGACTGAATAAACACACACGTTATAGTAAATAAAATTACAACTAAACTTACATGCAATATCACCCATTATCAGTTGCGATAGTCGAATCTATATAGGTAACTCATACAACGGTCAGAGATAGAGCACAGGTAGATTTATTAAAATATTTATCCAACGGCCTTTTGTTTGTCCTTTGTGAGCCTGCACTTTTGTTTCTGTTGATATTTTTAATCTTCGATTCACACAAACGGCGATCAAATAAAAAAGTGATTTAATAGGCTCAGATAAAGGTTATATAAATAGACTTATCTCTAGATTAAATGACGATTCAATTTGAGCCCTGTGGCATTGGATAAAATACGTTCGGGCTGATAGTGACGGTGACGGTAAACTACATTTTAACTTCTTTCTTTTGGACGTGTAAGAAAGATGAGTGGTTTTGAACTTTCTTAATTAATAAAGAAATTCTAAGCTTTAGAGGAGTTTAGAAGGGAAAAGGGGTGGGAGGTGGAGAAAAAACAAACAGCGTTTTTTTTTTTTCTCAGATCTTTTGAACGAAGTCATGTTGTTTGCGAATTGATAAATACTTCCTCAATTAAATCACTCAATGAGCAGGGAGTTTTCGATTTTTTGCTCTGTTTTCTCTTTCTCCCTCACTCTCTGATTATTATTGTTTTTTTTTTTTTTTTTTGTTTAAGCTCGCGTCGCTTCACATACCACCTGTGATTCACTTCTATTAGACTAGATTCGCCTTCAATTACAAGAGACGCAAAACCAGACCATAGAAGTAGGAACAGTTGCTCAAGGGTGGATAGGTAATTATTCCTACTTGCTGGCAATGTGGCGGTGCATAGTTTTGATTTGAAGGCGATCTGTAATAAATTGACTTATACACTTCGGACAAAAGAAAATTAACAGTTAGAAAGCATTTCTCTCCGAATGAAATTAAACGAATCGGAAGCAAAACTGTTTGCGTGAAAGTGTAGTTTGTCTCTCACTCTCTCTCTTTTGAAAGGAGATTTTTTAAAGACGTGAGAACAGTGGCTTGCAGCGTCTTTCCTTGGAACTAGTTGTCTTGATTTGTAAAAAAAAAAAAAAAAAAAAAAACAAAAACAAAAAAAAAAAACAAACTTTGATCAAATATTTAACTTACTATCCAATCCAAAAAGTATTAAAGTTAGTGGAAACTTAGAGATTTAAGGTGTAATTGAGAGAGTTTCCGGGAAAAAGGCTCGTAAAAATATAGGTATGCTCATCTGGGTAAATTTTAATGAGATCTTAAGGCTTACATTTTCACGAAAGAGCAAACTCAGTGTTTTATGGGCCCTTTCTCCGGACTAAGCCTCAATTGCAGGGCTGAATGCAAGAAAGGGACTTCTTTTTGCAGCAGGTGGGTTCTCAGCTTAATTTCAGGGCTTTTACCCACGTAAATCGATTTGTCAAACGAATTTATCAATAAAACATTCGAGGAAAGTTTTTGGGAATCAATTAGATAAAACATCAATGAAAAATCGTGACCTTGACCAAAGAACACATCCCTCAAACAAAGTCAAAGCGTTCAATTCAGAGAAAATTCGTGGTTTCGGAATTCCTTTTGCCGAGGTATGCGCTTCTATTAATGAATATCAACTTGATTATAGTGGCTTTTGTAAATTGAGTGCGATATAGCAAAGTGATCTACTTCAAAAATAAATTTCGGAGGTGAGAGAGGGAGGGGGGGGGGGGGGGGTCGGCTCTTTCTTCGAAAATCCAGACCCATTTAAGCGCATGATCAATACTGTAATTCCGATTTCCGCATAGGAGGTAACTGGAAACTCGTGAAAACCGGAAATGGGAGTTTTCAACTATGTTTACTCTCGCTCTCACGGAATAAATATTTTATTTATGGATAGTATGTCGAGTGAAGCGCATACATATCTTTTACACGGATCGGCGAAGGGGGCTGGAAGGGGAGAGTGGGGGGGGATCACTGGTAGAGGTAACACTGCCAATTTTACCATCCTCAAACTCCTATTCCCTTCGTACGAGCACTGCTGCCGAGTCGAAGGTAAGAAAAAAAAACAAAACAAAAAAGTCGTAAAACAAAAAATAATAATAATAATAATAATAATAATAAAAAAATCGTAAAACAAGTCCCTGATGTATACGAATTTCGAAACTAGAAAGAGATGGGTATACATGGGGGTCACGGGAGAGTGAGTGAGATAGTTTGGAACGCTACGCGAGTTTTGTCACAACCGATTACGACCGATGAGTGCATTGTTGTGATTGTTGGCTAACCTTTGACTTGGCACTGCCATTAAAACAGTCTATAAGCTGGGAATGGATGGCTGGTGTTGGTTGGCAACTAAATAGTTTTTACCATTTGAACCTGTGCAGAAGTATCGATTTCTCAGGGATTCAGTGAATCCTCTGAAAATCGATTATTTTACGTAGGTTCAAATGCAAATAATCCGTTGTTGCCACATTGCACGAGCCGCCTCTGCTTGAAAGACAACCGCATTTTCTATTAAAATGTGTTAAACCTTTGGATTGATTTCGCGATAGCTCGAAGAATGTGTGACGCATGCGGAATCTAGGTAAGAAAATCTGCAATTATCTGCAGTGTGCTGTTGGAGTTTAGAGGGCAAATTTGAAATTAATCCACTCATAACTTTAATCTCAGTATACAATGCAGACACTCTAGTTTCCGAGTCCAAGCACAAAATAACCTGAATAGCAGGTCCTAGAAAAGCTTTATTGAAGCAAGTTGTGAACTTTTGAAAGAGTTGAAATCCGGCACCAACGCGAATTTCACTTGCCCACCAAACAGCAGCTAGGTTTTCCGCCAACTGCGGCTGGGCGATTGTTTGCGCCTTGACTTAATACAACTCAGTTTTCGCTTGCTGATAATATAACAGTTCTTTCGAAATATTGCTTCAGAAAACTCATTCGAGCCTTCAATTGCCAATCTAGGGGTAGATCTAATTTGGTAAGGCAGGACAACTCAACTCCATAAAAATATGACCTCATATATTATACACGTCAACTCATATATCACTGGAAAAAAAAGAACAAAATGGTTCGCCTAACAAATTAGTGGAATTTGCTCAATATAACTTGTTATAGTTGTACTTACTTAATAAATTAGATACTTCAGCTAATAATTAATTGGTAACTGATATCAATTATATTGCATAAGTACAAACAATATATTAATTGGCTGTACATATACGCATCAAAGTACCTATTTGAGTTCGTACCCGGTATTAATTTATTGGTACCGAGTACCAAAATGTAGGTTGGCCTACCTCACTAATTGGGTATAAGTACAACCAAACAATATAGAATGCGCAAAATTCACTAACAAAGAAAAAAAATGGTTCGCCTATAACTAATTAGTCAGGCGAACCACAACCACCCCCCCCCCCCTTCAGAGCCAATCAGTAACGGATTCCAACAAGGAGCAACTCTCGTAGAATAAAAGGACTCGCCAATAATACCTGCAGCTACAGAGACTCCGTGATTGCCAGATATACGCACCATAGCGGATCCATCAGGAAATTAGCCTTCAATCTCTCTGGCCATTTGAATGCATGCGGTGAACAAGGATAGAAGAAGGGGCGAAAATCAAGGGACTGTCCCTAATCTGTCCTTTTCTAACACACTCGTTCTAATGGGAGAAGAGCTAGAGAAAAACATATTTCTGGATGCGCCAATCGGCCAATGGATATACGGCTTTAGGCCGTACTAGCGGGAACAAGGATACCTGGCCAGGGTATGCAAAACGCAACGCATAAGCTGTACCATTCAATACATGCATTCGGTGTGTTGCGTATTGCATATCCAGACCAGGTATCTTTTTCCCCGCTCGTGCATTTTTCGTATCAAAGTAAAATATACGGCTTTTAACTTAAAAACTGGCAACCTTGAGAGGCTCTCCCACTGACGGCGGATCCAAGAAATTGTCCTTCTCTCTCTCTTTCCCCATTAGAACTTATGCTTTAGAAAAGAATAGAAGGCAGTGGCGTAGCGCGCAGTTTGGCAGTTTTGTATTATGTCCATTTAAACACATGCAAAAGGTCGAATGCGTAGGTGTTCACCGCACACCCAATAGTTCGATCTTTTTCATAGGTTTAAATGGATGAATCAAAGTTGCCAAATCGCAGGCTACGCCACTGATAGAAGAGGGCCGGCGAAAATCACGTGACTGTCACTGATCCATCTTTTTCTAACACATACGTTTTACTGGGTAAAGAGCAGTGGCGTACCGGTGGACCCCGCTGCCCCCGCGGCGCGGGAGGCCCCCAACCCAAGGGGCCCTCAATTAGGGCCCCATGATTACATCTGACCCGTGTATTTGACAAAATATAACATTTGAAAGAATGAAGATAAAGATGGAGGAGGAAATAAATAAGTGTAATATTAAAGTAAAAAGAGCTCCTTTGTTCCTCCATTAAATGTGGTAAATTGGTCATGATTTTCCGTGGTATTAAGTGGATATTAAGGCTGTCAGAAACAGAAATTCAGCTCTTTTCTTTCGTGGGAGGGAAACGGAATTTCACAGCTAAAACTGCGTGAAAAAACGTCTCGAGAACACTCAATTTTCAAAAAATTTCAGGGGAGAACCCACGAGCCCCCTCTAGATGGGGGGGGGTGTCTTTATAGACCCTCCACTCACTGCGTAAAAATGTAGGAGGCCCCCGAATGAAGGTTCGCGGGAGGCCCCCAAAGTTTCCGGTACGCCACTGGTAAAGAGAGAGAAGGATAAACTCCTGGATCCGCCTGGTGGGCTCTCCGCGCGTGCGACCGCCAACCCGTGAACAAAGGACAAAGGACTCGCGGTTTGAGGTCCAAGTGGTTCGCCTCGGTTGACCACACTGTTGCCAGACCATACGACGGTTTCCACTATCGAAGAAAACAAAGGAAAACGGAAAACTCGCATCGTCTGGCAACACGGGTTGTGGACGATCACGGCGCAGGACAGTCAGCGGTATCCCTCCATGCTACCTTTCTGTGCTCGGCACGGTAAACCCGCGCGCGCGCGCGTACTCGGTGCTACTCCTACTCGCGGTTGATAGACACTTGGCACTTGCCACCGCACTAGATAGGTAGATACTGGGTGCTCACTGCTCACTGCATACTCATAATCAGTGCCCACCCCCAACCCCCCGGCCGACCCAAACCAACACCTCCCTCCCCAACGCTGTCCCGTGCCAAAGCTAAGCGACTAATCCTAAAACTCGGGCTCAAAGCTTTTGTTGGCTATCTCTCAACATGCAGAAATGGGTGGTTAAAACCGTGTCGGGGGAAATGCTCGCTTTGGAGGAATTTCGGATGCGAATAGACTTTAGCATAATGATATGGAGGCGGATATTGACAGACGTAGCCAGGAATCTACCTTTCTCTATCTCCCTCTTTGCCTATTTGGTTGCATGAATTAGAAAAGGACAGAAACAAGAGCTAAAGTCACGTGACAGCCAGGAATCTGCGTCTTCCTCTCTCTTTGTCCATTTGAATGCATGAATTAGAAAAGGACAGAAACAGGGGCTGAAGTCACGTGACAGCCCCTATCTCCATCCTTTTCTAACACATGCATTTAATTGGATAAAGAGAGAGAAAAACAAATTCCTATGGCAACGGCTATGGATGGAAGCAGAAGCAGAGGCGGACCGTGAATTGCAAGGTGGTATACAGTCGGGGACAAAAAATACAGACAAAAGACTCCTGGGGATTTTCGATGATTTCCGACGATTTTGATGAATTCGCGAGAAACAGACGTGCCTACGCTGCAGCCAGGCAACCCTAACCTCATAAAAGGAGCCTCGTGTAAATTTAGAAACGCTAGTGGTTAAAACCACACTTATAAAAAGTTAAGATGCGAGTCAATAAAAACAACAAAACATAATAGCAGAACTCACGTATGTTTTGCTAACTAGAACTAGAACTATCGGTCAAGAAGACAGTGAAAGTTTCTTACCTGAAACAAAAAAAAGCGCACAAAATTAAAAGCAATTATAAGCATTAAAAAAAAAAAAAAAAAAAAACAATATACTTCAAATTGGAGCCTTATTTTGACTTTATTTTCAGCTGTAGAAAATTATAGTTTATTCAATATCGATTTTTTTAGGTGATTCCAGGATCGATTAGTTCCAAGCAAAGGCTTGACAAAGGCAAGACCCACGCCGCGCCGCGCCGCGCTGCTTAAAAAGTCAACAGATTTTGGCTTTCTTTGATGAATAAATCGAGAACGCACACATTTGAGGAACGTTGGCTTTTGCGAGCAAACTTCAGGGAGATTCCCTGAAAGTTTCAAGCTGAAATACTCAAAAATAAAGCCGGGACATTGGAAATACGAAAATTCGCATAAGCCTCCATGAGTGTGAGTGAGGCAGATAAGAGGTAGGTATAGTATCCCTCGCATACTCACTATACGCTTAGGGGGGAATCAATTTCCGATAATACCGCGGCTATAATTTTTAACAATTTTTACTCATTTTGGGCTTAAAAAATTCATGAAAAATTACACAAAACCGACGATCTTGGATTTTGCATTTAATCTTTGTTTTCAACTTAAAATGCTAAAAACACTACTTTCCCCCAAAAGTGACCAGAACGACGCTAACCATCGGATTGAAATCTGGAAAAGTTTCGCCAAGATTCATCTGAAGTATACGCCCCATTCAACATCTTTCGGAGGACCGTTGAGTTACAACACTATTATAGGTCCCAGCTCAATTATTGATCTCTAAATGGCGCAACGCGACACCCTTCTAACTAACTAAAGACACTTATATCTATTCTCGCTTATTGCGTGGCGGAAATGCAATTCTTGGAAAGTATATATAATAATCGAGCGACAGCAATCATCACACATTCACCAACTTTTGCGCATGCGCCGTTTGTGTTTGTGCGTTGACCGACACACTATGGTCCAAGATCGAAAATAAAGTGGTCAAAAATCAAAGACATAGAAATTTCAATACAAATCATTATTTTTATTTTACCTTTTAAGCTAAATTTACAACTATTTCCAGTGACACACACATTTCTAGGTTTACATTACTTGTTAAAAGTGTTCTCTGATATTAGAATTGGTCTTGAAAGTTTACAAAATTATAAATGGGTCTGTTGCACACTTCGGCTGGAGCGTTTTAAAATATCAATTCATTAGTAAAAAGCCGTAAAATTGACAACGGCAGCAGCAGAAAACACCAAAATTCATAAATAAACCCGTAAATTGCGAAAAACAGTAGACACTTTTCACCCCTGTATATCTTTCCACCACGTGCACGATTTTTCGCGGGGTTAGCGCAGCACATTCAAATAATCATGACCGACTGCAATCATCACACCTGACTTCATAAACAGATAAACAGTAAACACTGACGGCGTCTGTTCCAATTCTTACGTCTCATAATATCCTTAATTCCTCACAATAGGTTGTAAAAGGTGCGGAAACCGATATTTGTGTCGAAAAATTATATAAATGAAACAATAACACACAGGAGTTCCAAGGATGGAATCAAGTGGAATCAGTGTGAAGTTGGAATCATTCTTGGAACTCCTGTGTGTCATTGTTTCATTTTGATAATTTTTCGACACAAATATCGGTTTCTACGTGTACCTTTCACAACCTACTGTGAGGAATTGAGGATATTGAGACGTAAGAATTCTAACGGACGCCGTCAGTGTTTACTGTTTATTTGTGTATGAAGTCAGCTGTGATGACAGTCGGCCATGGTTATTTGAATGTGCTACGCTAATGAGTCCTGCGCAATATCGTGTATACTTATAGTGCCTGGTGGAAAGATACAGGGGTGAATAGGGTCTAGTGTTTTTCGCAGTTTGTGAGTTTATTAATGAATTTTAGTGTTTCCTTGCGATGGGTCTGTTGCAAACTTTTGCTACAACGATTGAGAGTGTTTAATCTAATGTAAAATCGCCTGAAAAGTCAATTGGTGGCATCAGAAAGTCATAAAATGCAATAATAAACTCACAAGAGGTGTTTAATGAAATCCAAGATGGTGGATAAATATCGAGCAATCTGTATGCATGCACCGTGAACATCCAAGGATGGCCAACTTTGACAACCTCACTGCAGGTAGAGGTTATATGTTTGTTTACGTTGTGATTGATTGTGATCAATATTGTGAGGTTGGCTATCCTTGGATGTTCACGGTGATGCATGCATACAGATTGCTCGATATTTATCCGCCATCTTGGATTTCATTAAACGCCACTTGTGAGTTTATTATTGCATTTTATGACTTTCTGATGCCACCAAATGGACTTTTCAGGCTATTTTACATCAGATAAAACACATCTTAATCGTTTGTAGCAAAAGTTTGCAACAGACCCATTGTAATTTTTTACAGATTTTCACACATGAATTGATGAATGATAAATTGATGATAAATTGACGAGAAATTTACGAGAAATTTACGTTCTGATTTTGGGCCATTTTATGCCGATCTCGGATCACTGTGCGATGACGAGACGCAAACTCCATTGACCGCAACGCACGAAAATGGTTGAACGCTACGCAAGAAGCGTGCACGTATAACGTAACGCACTCAAAAAACGCAATTATGCGCGTCAATTTAAGCCAGCAACAGGCAAGCAGGCCCGAGCACTGAGGCGATCTGGCCGCGTCTGGCATCCATCAACGGTATCACTGATCAGAGACTATCAAACAGTTCTCTTATCAAAGCGCGATGAGCACAAAAGAGCAGCTCGCGCCTCCGATAGATTACTTCACTCCAAAGCATATGTTCTACCTCCGATGTTGTCAGGCCATGCAAGGGAAGTCCGATAGAAAACAAAGCCGAACAAAACAAAAGAACAAAAAGGTGCGTGTTTGAAAAGCGTGCCATAAGTTCATTGCCTTGCACCTTGACTATTCAAGTTTCATGTTTAACAGGTTAAACAAGCTGTTCAGACATAACTGCAGGATTTTCAAGCAGTTGAGGCAGTCAAAATTGAAATCTGCACTTCTCTCGAAGAAAACAATGAATAATACTTTCAAAACTGAAATTAACAATTCAATGAGTAATTTTCGATGTTTTTCCGCAAACGGGAGTAACTTTCAATTATTACAGTTTGAGTTATTGCGATCAGAGCCCAATATGCAATATTTCAAACTGTAATCATGGAAAGTCATTCCTGTCTGCGCAAAAACATATTGAATTACTAATTGAAGAATAGTAAATTATCGTTCTGAAAGTAGTAATCGTTGTTTTCTCCAGGAGGAGTGCAAATTTCAATTTTGACTGTGGCTCCGAATCACTGACGGTGATTGCACCGATTGAGAAAAGATTACATATCGGAGCATTTTTGTGCAGTACATTATGCGCTGAACTAGTGAACTGTGTAATCTTTACTCAACCTGTGGAATCATCGATGAATTGAAACATTCCATTCAGTTGATTCCAGGGTCGATTCGTTCCAACCGTGGACACCACGTCGCGCTACTCAAAAAGTCAACAGTCTTTGACTAAAATTGACGAATTCACGCTAAAAACACAAAGAACGACGCCCGCACCTTATGGAAATGGGCTCCCGGTAGAATTGGCTGAAATTTTGATATGTTGTAGTCTTCGACCTCCTGATCTAAAGTTCTCACGGGCGCGAAAGATTTCTATGTCAAGTTTTCGAGATACAGAGGGTCGAAGTTCTGGATTTTCCAGGAAAAGTGACGTTTTTACCACTGTGCCTGTCGTTCGTTTTCCCCGATTTTGACAGGAAATGATACTTTTTCTCGATAGAACCGTTGAAAACTCATTCTAGGTCAACTTTTTACGTACCGATGCGCGTGCGGAGGGGTAAGGGAGGCCAGGGTCGAAGGGGGGCTCCGACTAAATGTAGTGTACCAATCGTTCCAATCAATGTCTTTTCTTTAAACATTTATTTCATGTGGACGTCACTTCAATCGACGACCGGAGAGCCTGTGGGGAGAAGTGGAGGGGGCCAATGGGGGCACCCCCCCCGTAAAGCCAAAAAAGGGGAAAGAAAGAGAGAAAACAAGAAAAGAGGATCACCGGGGGGCGGAAATCCCTAGTTCGCCCCCTCCTTTCGCAAGGGCTAAATCCCAGCCAATGAAAAAAGGTTTTAAGGGGGATTCAAGGGGGGTCCAAGGGGGGAGTCCCCCAATCATATATTGCGTTATAATCGTTCCAAACAGCCTATACAATACAGATTTCTTCAGGTATTTCGAGCGTTATCTGATTTAACTAATCGCTTAAAGCCAACATTTTGGTTCACCTCAACCCTCAAGGATGTGGGAGGGATACCCCCACCCTCCCAACGACGAAAGCTGTAAGCAATACCTGTCAGAAACCATATTTTATAGGCCGTTTGGAACGATTACTACGCGATATTTTGTCGGAACACCCCCGCCCCTCATCCCTTGACTCCCCACAAGACCCCCCTTTCATAGGTAGATTCAGTTCTCACGAACGGGGGGAGAGGCGAAAATGGGATTTTCGCCCCCCCCCCGTTACCCCTTTCCCTTTCCTGCCCCTCTTTTTCTCTTTTTTTGGCCAAACGGGGGGGGAGCTGCCCCCTTGTCCCCTCCAACTCTCCCCACAGCATGCTCTCCGGTCGTCGATTGAAGTGACGTCCACATGAAATAAACGTTTAAAGAAAAGACACTGATTGGAACGATTGGTACACTACATTTAGTCGGAGCCCCCCTTCGACCCTGGCCTCCCTTACCCCTCCGCACGCGCATCGGTACGTAAAAAGTTGACCTAGAATGAGTTTTCAACGGTTCTATCGAGAAAAAGTATCATTTCCTGTCAAAATCGGGGAAAACGAACGACAGGCACAGTGGTAAAAACGTCACTTTTCTTGGAAAATCCAGAACTTCGACCCTCTGTATCTCGAAAACTTGACATAGAAATCTTTCGCGCCCGTGAGAACTTTAGATCAGGAGGTCGAAGACTACAACATATCAAAATTTCAGCCAATTCTACCGGGAACCCATTTCCATAAGGTGCGGGCGTCGTCCTTTGAGGAAGGTTAGCACCTGCGAGCATACTTCAGGAAGATACCCTTAAAGATTCAAGCTGAAATTCTCAAAAATAAAGCCGGAAATTATGAAACAAGAAACTTCACCAAAGCCTAAATGAGTGCGAGTGAGGTAGATAGATACATTATCACTCGCACTCACTCTCACTCACTAAGCTTATGGCGATACAAATTTCATAATTTACGGCTTCAATTCTTTACCAATTTAGCTCGTTTTGGGCTCCAAAAAATCTAAATAAATATTCGCAGGTGCTGACGTTAATAAGTTTTGCGTTATTTCTTCGGTTTCAATTTAAAATTCCAAAAACACAACTTTTCCGAAAAGCGACTAGTGGCGCTATCCATCGGATTGAAATCTGGAAAAGTTTCGCCTGGAATCACCTTAACTAAACGCAAAACGGCAGCTCTGCCATTCATTGTCAGATCCTTCCCGCTCCGCACTCTCCTTTCCTCTCCTTTCCTCTCCTTTCCTCTCCTTTCCTCTCCTTTCCTCTCCTGCCCTTTCCTCTCCTTTCCTCTCCTTTTCTCTCATTGATGCTTCAATTTCAGAACTAACTGCGCTTTTCTTTTGTTTCGAAAGCTTCTTTTCCTCCTGCAATCCCGCACGCCGCGCCCCGCATCATGCCGTCGATCGCGATCTCTTTCTCTCTCTTTGTCGTCTCGAAAGAACGAAAAAACGAAAAGAAGAGGGGAAAAAAAAGTTTATCGCAGGCAACAGTTATCGCCCGCGACTTTCTCTCGAATGTGTCGAGAATCAGTAGAGCGTGAAAATAAATCGAGCGCCTGGTCAAAGCACGCGTGAGAGGAAGGAGGAGGGAGAGGGTTAGGAAGTGGGAGGAGGAGGAGGAGGAGGAGAGGAGTGCATAAGTCAGCAGGCATGGACCCGGGTTGAAGTTAAAGATTTTCGCCGCTCTTAACAGACTTCTTAACAGAATGACCACGCGATGTAATCCACGCTAGAGTCCCTAAATGTAGAGAGTTAAGACAAGAGGGTATAGTCAACTTCTGATTGGTCGAGGAGTTTTAGGCTCTACGGACACCGCCATTGGATGTGACATTGCACTTTTGTTTACAATCGCAGTTGTTTACCAACGGTATTTTACGGATAAAGAGTTAATTTTCGATGAATCTGTTAATTTTAATCATGATACAACTCAAAATGTCTATAAATCCCCAAAGAATCTTTCAAATCGTAAATAGATGTTGATCAACAGAAGCAGTGAAAGATTACATCGTTAGAAACTCAGCGGCACTGTAATCTTTGCAATGGACCAATACACAACAATGGCCCTCAGAATGTAAACAAATGTGCAAAATCGCATCCAATGGCGGCGCACGTGGTTTCACTTTGACTTAGAGAGTTAAGACAAGTGAAACTTTGGGCGCCGCCATTGGATGCGATTTTGCACATTTGTTTACATTCTGAGGGCCGTTGTTGTGTTTTCGTCCACTGCAAAGATTACAGTGCCGCTGAGTTTCTAACGGTGTAATCTTTTACTGGTCCTCATACCCCTTCTTCTTCTTCACTTCCTTTCACGTGCCTTGACTCTTTCATATACAAGGACTCTAATTCAACCTATGTAAAAAAATCAATTCTCCCGGAGGCTGTCAGTCTCCCCAAGAATCGATTATTTTACCTGAGTTCAAATGGAAAAATTGCATGGTTGCCAAATCGCACGGTCCGCCACTGGGTTGAAGGCATGAGAATATAGTAATTAGAGAGTCACAGAAAACTGTGGGTCTACATGAGGCAGTGGAGTCGCCACGCTAGAGCGCTTACAAAATACATCAAATAAAACGAGCGGAAAACTTTCGTGGGAAAACGCTCGGTAGAGCTTTCGGTAGGCATTTCGGTTTGAACCATCGCATTCGCTTGATCGAGACGCGAAGCCGAGAGAGGCGCGAGCGCGACCCGCGACCGCACTGCTACTCGCGGGAACACCCCCTCCCCCCTCCCATTCACAACCTAACTTCGAACGCACGTCGAGAAAATCCGAGGGAAGGGTCGCCAGGAGAAGGGGGCGGGGGCGAAAGGGTTGCTCGACCCAACCTTCGCCTGTCCTACTTTAAGCTTCGATTTGGGATCCGCCAGGCAGAGCGCGAGTCGTTTTTCAATTTGATTCCCGGACTTTCGTTTCCTACGCTAAAAAAGAGAGATTACGTGAAAGGCCCGAACTTTATGAGGTGGCACACTCGAGAATGAAAAGTTCGTGAGTGTCGTGATTATATGTTGGATTCTTTACACTTTTGTTTTTTGTTTTTGTTTTTTCTTCTTTTGTTTTTTGTTTGTTTTGTTTTTACTACAAAGCTAACAAATTATTATGAAAAAAAATTATTATGAAAATTATTATCACAATTTGTTATGAAACTAGCATATTGCCCGTCGGGCTACCGACGGGTACTGTGGTTTCTTTTTTTGTCTTACCTGTTTTTTTCCCACTTTTTCGTATCTAAGACAGAGATTGCTTTTGATGTGTAAAGTGAAATTGCGTCATTTAAAGAATGCCTTTATGTTTTGCAGAAAAGAAAAAAAAGTAAATCCCAAAGTTCTGTCTATTGACACAATTTTCAAAAAATAATGGCTACAGAAATCTTGTAACTAGTCGTGGATAGATTGATAAATCGGAGCATCATAACGCAGCATGCCGGAAATCACGTTTAAAGTCGGAGTGTTTAGTTACAATAACGTCACGTGCAATCTGGCAACGCTACATTCTATCCATATAAACGTATGAAAAAGGTTGAACCATTGGAGGTGGACAGTGCACTACTGCACTCCCTCGAATCGATGCTTTACATGAGTTTAAATGGAAAAAAAATCATCGTTGCCAGATTGCACGGAACACCACTGCACTGGATCAGTACGACCACCAACAAAGTCTCTATAGGCAAAAACAGTTAATCTAATCAAATGATAAAAATAGAAACAAAAATTTTCCATATGAAATCGAAAACCCGCCAGCTGCCAGTTACTTAGTCACGGCTGACTATGAAATATTCATTTTTTCCCTTCCTCCGAATTATTTAATTTTTTTTCATCCAGAAATCAAGGATATTTTTTACAACGACAATGCTTCAAAGGGAACAATAAAGGCTTTGAACCGTTATGCTGAGCAAATTTCAGATCATTTGAGATCTTGTCGTCGCGGGTGAAATTTATGCCAACTCCTAATTTGGAAACTGCCGTTCATACGAATTTCTAGTGACCTTGAACGAGTGTTCTCAGCTGCGAGGAAAAATATAAATTGCGATGTCGACAGAAAGTGGAGAAATGCGTTGTAGTTCGAGTAAGTCGTAACATCACGCCGACGAACTATAATCATGGGGAAAAAAACGTGTTTGAAAAGAAAATAATTATTTTTATTGTTCTAAACAATGAATTGACACAAATTAATTGTCATGTTCGTTCTTCATTAGTCCACGAAGTTTTTATTTTATTCAATTAATAATGATTATTTTTTATTTTATTAATTCTTATTTTATTTTTCTTCTTTTATTCTTTTTATATTTTTTAATATACGCCCGTAAAACTCGTTATCTAAATAATTTTCCTAAAAGTTGCGAAAACCCATTGATGCTATGGCACCTAAGAAAATAATCGACAACAATCCCCCCCCCCCCGTTTTTTCTCGATTTTCTTTTATTTTTCATTTCTTTTGTATATTTCATTTTTTTTTATGTTTGTTTGTTTTGTTTTACTTGTTGTTCGCTTGAGCTACATAGTTCCCAGTGGCGTAGCGTGCTATTTGTCAACGTTGCCGTTCGTCCATGTAAATCCACGAAAAAGATCGAATGATGGGGTGTTCAGTGAACACCTTCGCATTCGACCTTTTACACAGGTTTAAATAGATATTTAATTCAACGATGCCAAATTACGCCACTGATAGTTACGAGTTTTAGAGGACATAAAAGTGCTAATGCTGCCTATCATTGACGATAAACTTTCAGTATCATTGTCTCGCAGACAATAGGAAGAAGTGTTATCTTTGCAGCAATATTCCGTGGAATTTCCTCACAATTTATGATTTTTTTTTTTATTTTTTTTATTTTTTTTTCCAATTTCTTAAAAATTGCTTCGTCCAACCAAGCTTACCTTGACGGACAGGACGATCGAGTTAGCTTTTCCCAACACTTTTCCAGAAGGAAAAAGAAGGAAACTCCGTTCATATGAGTTTGCATAATTTTACATAAACATAGGGATAATATAATTGGCCACTTAATTGTTTCGCGTCTTGAGAGCTTGAGAGGCTAATTCCACCACTGCTCGAAGAGAAGGTTAGAAGAGCACGCGGCCTATCCAGCCACTCAACAATACCGTGCAGCGTTGCCACATTTCTCTTTGGAATCTATTCCCGTGTTCTCAGGTCGTATAAAATCCCCCCAAAAAAAACCTGATCAATTTTCGACGATTCTTGCGCCGAGACCAATAGCCATATATTTTGCTTCGCCATCGCGATGACGAATTTGATGATTTATTTTTACATAACCCACAAGCGGACCCAAGAATTTATCCTTCTCTCTCTTCTCCTATTGGATCGCGTGTGTTAAAAAAGGACAAATCAGAGGCAGTCACCTGCTCATTCGACCGTCATCTTGTAATTTTGTTAAACGCATTTATTGAGTTTGAGCAGATTTTGGCACTTTCTGATGCTATCAACGTTATTTTCAAGTGATTTTACATGAGAATCAACCCACCCAGAGCGTAAAGACCAAAAGTTTGCGACAGACAGAATCGATATTCCATTTTTTGGTACTTTCAGCCTTATTTTTGAAGTTATTGGCGAGATTTTTTGCAGAGACACTCTTCAGATGATTATCTAGTAACTGACACTCCGTTTTCTTAAAAATAAATTATATTACTTTCGGCCTGTAATTTGACTTTAATCGAACGGTAGCGCTCTGGTGGCAGAAATCGGCACTAAACGCTGAAGATTCACCTTAATTAATTAAAATATCCGCAAGTTTTCAAAGTTGCCGACGATTCTCTACCGGTTGAGAAAAGATAAAAGACGCTAGTATATTTTCGTGCATTACAGTCATACACTGAACTAAACTCGGTAATCTTTTCTCAACCGGTGGAATCTTCGGTGAATTTCAAAATACCATTAAATCAACGCAAATCAGCACCTCTGATTCTTTTACACTCGACTTCAAGTTTTGATGCCTCGTTCAAGCCGAGATCAGTGGCGTAGCGTGCAATTTGGCAACGTTGTATTTAGTCCATTTAAACCCATGTAAAAGGTCGAACGCGAAAGTTTTCACCGAACACCCAATAGTTCGATCTTTTCCATGGGTTTAAATGGACAAAATACAATGCTGGCAAGTGGCAAATTGCACGCTACGCCGCGCCACTGGCCGAGATATTTCAATTATACTGTTCATGCAGTATTGCAGTATGCACAAGCGTGAAATCAGTCAATTTTTCCCCCCTTGAATCTGACATTGCTGCGGATCGATGCAACCGGAAACTTGCTTATGACGAGATGTGATGTGATGTTCATAGCCGCCGATCAATATTCAAAATCGACTCATTTCGCAATTTTAACCGCATCATTGGAGAATCGCCCGCGGTTTATAAGACAAAGGCGTGGCGTGGCGTAGAGCGTGCCGCGCGGGGAACTATCACGCTCGATTGGTGTGAACTAATGTTCAAGTCTCATCCTTCAAAGAGTATGAGAGTGAGCAGACGTGATTACCTTAACCTGGCCTAATGAGCTGTCACGCACAAGTGTAACAGAGGTGTGGAAGATCTGGTTTTCTTAGATGGAGAACTATTTATAGTAATTATTGATGATGACCACTAAAAATCACTATGAAAGCACCTCACAGCACCAATAAAAATTTTATAAAAAAAAATTAAAAATTAAAAAAATTGAAAAAAAATTGAAAAGCTATAGGTAATCACAAAAAAACGACTGGCTACAGACTGCTCATTTAATAAGTTTAAAAAAAAAAAAAAAAAAAAAAAAAAAAAAAAAAAAAAAAAAAAAAGAATTGAAATCGGAAACACTTCCTTTAATTTCGAGCACATGCATTGATTTTTATGATTAAAAAGAAAAATGTACCAGAAGTATCGAAAATCAATCGAAGTGCTCGGATAAGCTCTCAACCATGGAACAATTCAGCAAGCACATAGAGAGAAATCTCGTTGAAACTACGGAACGTACACGAAAAAAAAAGATTAGTAAAAATAACCATACGGATACCTGATTTTGGCACCTGCTAGATGTTATGGTAAACTTGACCAGAAGTATGGTACATTTACCGATACTTTGAGTAAATTCGACATGCAATCAGGTAACATCACCTGGTACCTAGTCAAAACATAGTATACTTCTGGTTAGCATTACCATAGCATCCAACAGGTGCCAAAATCAGGTATCCGTATGGTTATTTTCTCCGTAGTTTTTTCCGTGTATTATTAAAAATAGACTAAAAAGAAATCCATGTAAAATAACTAGAATTCTTATTATTTCACAGATTTTTTCTCATGATTTATCAAATCCTTCTATTTTGTATAAAAAAGAATTCTGGTGATTTCAAAGGTAATTTCTTTGCAGGTGTAAGAACTACTGAGAATTTCAGTAATTCTAAAATAAGTTTAGTTTTGGTCCAGGCTGGTTTGACGAATTAATTTTTTTTAAAGAACATACGGATCGAAATGCAGTTAAATTTCGATCAATCGACCACCGACTGATAAACCCAATAATTCTGATGGGTTTTACCTTCCCTCATAAGATCTATAAACGATCACTGAACTTCGAGAGGCTTTGGCCCGCAGCCACTTAAAGTTAAAGCTCTTGCTCCATCGCTATAAACACACTTTTGAAGCACCAAAGACCACTTGACCAAGTCGACGAAGAGTCTGTCGCAGAAAGCTCGCGTCAAAATAAAAAAAACCTATAGAGAGGGTGAGGGGTTGATGGGGAAAGGCAGTGGGAAAGGGAGTGGGAAACGGAGGGGGAGGGTGGGTGGGGAGAGGGCGCGGGCGGTTCCAACGCACGTGTTAAACAAACGAGATATGTTCTGAGATACGAAAGTAATTGTCGTAGATGAGCGGAAAATTGTCAGAAACTTCATTGAAAACGATACGAGCTTGATTTGACGTTGTGAGATCTGGCGGCGCAAAGGGCGAAGTACGAGTTAGAAAAACTTCGATTGTCAGATTGAGCTATTTCAAGCAAAAAAATGTCGCACTTTTTGATGATGATGTCATTGTAATACCAATGCATGGCGGTCCGGGGATCAAAAAGTGAGGGAGGGAGGTAGGTAGAAAATTATGTTTTTTTTTTTTTTTTTTTTTTTGCTGTTTGACGCAGAAGTGGTTTTTTTCTTCTTCCTTTTTTCTTATTTATTCTCGCTTTTTTTTCAGTCCTCCATCCAAACAAGAGGGAGGCATGAGCCACCAACTGTTGAGTTTACACAGTGACGTCGTGTGAAATCTTGCAACGCTGCATTTCGTCCATTTTAACCAACGTAAAATATCGATTCTAGGGAGTGCACTGTGCACCCCGATAGTTCGACCTTTTTCACGGGTTTAAATGGGCTGTAAAAAAAACCACATAGAAACAAACAAAACCTCCCTGTATTAACGTCAAATTAACCATCGATCACTACTCAAATGGACTCACGAAAGGATTTTGTTTTTTGCTCATAACACTGTACAGCAAAGTGTGTTTTACAGAATCCTGCTGGAGGATATCCGCGCCGCGGAAATCGGCTGCGTGTCTCGCTCGGAACGGACACGATGCGATGATATACACTCATAATACACTGGTACGACTTCGCGTAGGCGATTCCTCGCTAACCCGCTCGAAAACGCTCGCTCGCTGGCTGCGGGCTGGCTGCTGCGTGCGTTTTCTCAATCCGAGGTTTCTGCGTCTCCAAAACGCGAACGAAATTATACTCACGCTGGTATACTGGCAGAGTCTATACACTCTCTCATCTTTCAAGGAAGACTGGTGACTTTATGATAAAATTATAGTTCAAGCTATGATGCTGATTTTGAGTATGCTGAACGATTCCGTTCCGCAGCAAAAAGACGCACACATGCATCAGCGTGTCAGGCGAGACAAAACCAACGTTGAAAAAAAAGAGAGGGGGAGGGAACTGCCGCTTCAAAGCAAATCCGTGTGCCATTTGCTTGTGCCAAACATTATCCGAGCACGCTTTGTTTCTTCTTGGTCTGGCTTGCACGTGCGAAAAAAAATACGAATTGCTCACTACAGTCGCTATACACATAATGTAGAGTAAAAGACACTGCTCCGTCAACTTGAGCTGTTCTCGATCGCGAGATTGTTTTCACAGAAGTAATATCCTTGCAAGTTTCCGTGAAAACGGCAGTCCTTATTGAATAGGTCTGCTGCACACTATTTTACTTTCTTGAAAAAAAAAAAAGAAAAAAAATGAGGTTGTCAGTGGCGTGGCGTGCAATATGATGACATTGTATTGGGTCCATTAAACTCATGAAAAATATCGAACTATTGGGTGTTCGGTGAACACCTTTGCATTCGACCTTTAACGTGGGTGTAAATGGGCACCGTACAACATAGCCAAATTGCACGCTGCGCCACTGGGTTGAGTGAGCGCGCCTTACAAGCTATGCTACTAAGATATTAACCATGCGACGACGCAGACCGACGGACTTCAAACAAAAGAGGTTTCTGAGCAAAGCCTGGAGTGATAGAGGTCCTTTCAGAAAGTGTAAGCGCACCTAGACCGATAATCTTTGGAATTTCCCATTTATATGAACCTTATAATTGCATAGTGAAAATAAACAAAAAAGAATTTACGAGTTGGATTTTCATTGAGGAACGCCTTAAACTTTAAAGGTCAAAATTGCAAGCGATAAGTTTTTCCTTCATTTGGACGAAAGGAAATTGAAAATTCGCCAAAGACTATCGGGAAGCTGCAACTATGTACACTTCAGAAACGAACTTTGTAGTCTGAAAGTGGACCAGAAAAAATTACTCCCACAACCCCAGGTCTCGCCCATTATAAATTAAACCATGAATGGGGGTTAGCTTTAAAAGTAAAACTCGTACAATTTCACTCCTTTGACATGATGTCTATCGATGAATGTAAAAATTTAAACACGCATTATAGATCGAGTAAAGGTTATTAATTGAGCCGTAACCGAGAACAAAGCAAGCGGTAAAAGAATGCGATCATTGCCCATAAAATGAACACTCTAAAGCACTCGGTTATTCATCTTGGCCAGTTGGCACAAAGAACAGTATGTTAAGTTTCTTCGCAATGCAAGACCATCGTCATAACAAATGTAGCTATTAAATTCTAGCTTCAATAAGACATGTAAAATAAAGCAATACAACGTATATTAAACAAATACATACGCTATCAACGCTTTGAAACAAGCGTACACGAATCAAAAGAGCAGCTTAAAATTCTTACCTGCAACAAAATAAGAGACATAAAAATTAGATTATTAAATTGTTAAATAATTAAATTTTACAGAATTAGTTTGTACGTGGATCTATAGGTATTTAGTCGGATCAGAAAATATTGAGTTGAAGAACGATTTAAAAAAAAAAAAAAAAAAATACAATTTATTGAGCTGAAAAAGAACACTTACAATGTTTAAAGTTTCCATTCTGAATGTGTTTTCTTCTGTGGATACAAGTTATAGGTTAAGCCATTAAGCAATAATTAATCCGGGCCGGAGGACCAAAACTACAGGGAGAACCGATGGATCTTGCAATTTGTCAACAATACTTTTCCTTCGTTTGATTCTATGTGAAACAATCGATTGCTGATGAAGCACTGCTTCACTTGTGGACCGATAGTTTTACATGAAATCAAACGGAGGAAAAACCCTTTTGCAAAATCGTGCGAACCACCCATAGAGAGGTACTAGTCGTGGAAGAAGTTAAAAGTAAAAATCAAAAACAACAGAAAAAAAATCAGATTCAAATATAACAATACTCTGTGACAGTAGCGCAGCCAAAAAGAAGGGGGGTGTCTAACAAGTCTTGACACCGAACTTCGCCCAGAAGAAAGGGTAGTTTTTTGCTTTTTAAGATAAATTTTACCGAATTTCTATCTTCGGCTCACCCCTCCAAAAATATTCAGTACCCGCGGAACCCCCACCCCTGTAAAATTTCTATACACCTCTGCTGTAGTGATGTAAGAAAAAGGCAGTATTTGCAAGAATCTAGCGACAGAATATGACAAAAACAACGGTCAGAAAGAGAGGTTAGCGGATTCAGCAATAGGCGAGTGACAGAAGGCGAAACTTCACGAAATGAATGACTGGTCACTGGATGGATGGATACGTATGTCGTACACTCTCGAACGTCCCCGAAGTGAAATAAAAGTGTTATGATGGTTATCTATGCAACCAACGCAACCAACGGTTGCCCTGTGGTTCAAAAGGAGCAATTCGCCGCATCTCGAATTTGTCACTATACTTGACGCAGAGCGCGCTGTTGCATCGAATTGCGCTGATTAACCAATCGTAAAGCGTTCGCAAGAATGAAGGGCGAGCGAGGTATATAGGTATCTAGAGCAGTGTTACCGCATTTAGCGTATAGTTGTACGAATTTCTCCATTTAACTCTACATACAATTTTTGAATTTCCCGCCAAATTTGGCAACACTGATCTAGAGTCATTGAGCAAATCAGCTTCAGGGCTTTCACGCCGCATCGCACGCTCTTCGTGGGGGGGGGGGGGGAACGTAACGTAAAATGCACGATGCGTATACGACGCAACGACCATCATAAAACCAGCAAGATGTGCGCGCGCGACCGACTCAACTATATACAAAGGGGGTCCATTGAAACTCGGGTGCGCTCTTCATTAGAAATTTAAATACGGTATGCTAATGTTGATTCTCACTGAATATCATGCCTAATGTTCCGCCTTGATATGCAAAGACATCGAATCTCGCGATCTGAGATTCAGGTCCAGCGAAATAAAACTTGACCATTAAAAAAAAAATACAAAACGGCTGATGCACATCATAAGCCATAAACGTTACAAGCTACTTCGCAAACAATTACAAACATTTCATGCGATGAACTTTTACATACATGACTAAGTTGAGATTAACCCTTTGTGTCATGGAAATTTTTTGTGCTTGATTAGAGCTTAAACTCTCAGAGAGAACATTTATTTTTTATTTTTATCTTGACCATTTTTTTTTTTTAAATTCTTGACAACAATGAACCAGCGGAACGTTCCTTGATGTGCCACTCTAAAGTTATAGCTCATTGACGTGAACCAAATATTTGGTTGGCTCAACTAACGTCTTTTGCTGGGTCATTTTTCTTCCAAAGGTTTTCAGCTTTTTTATTTTTTTCCCCCTGGGTAGTTCTACGGTATCTATGTTATGAACTTGGTATTTTATTTCAAGCGAACAGCAAAGTCTCAACGAAACTCAAAATAAAAACTTCAACCCGAGGCCGAGCAATCGATCAAATTTTGAGGACTGACGGAGAAAGGAAGTAATTGGTTTTATGACAAGTTACGTCCCAAAGAGATTGAAATCATGGCGGCCGAATTAGTGTTTCACTGCTCACAAAACTAAACATTCGCTTCATCGAGCTAGAAAAAATCGGGACTGACGCCAAGTTTTCAAATTTAAGATTTACTGTTTACAAATTCCAAAGCTTGAGCGTGAGAAAATTTGTTTTCTCTGGTTATGAGACCGAAACGGTGCGCCCCCATAATGATTGATGATGAATGGCGGAATGGCTGTGTAAAACATACGGTAAAAAAACCACATTAAATTTGATGGACGAATATACTCTGTTCTTAAAAAACAGTGATTTGAGTCTTTTCTCCGAGCAATTTTTTCTTTTTTTCTTCCCAGGACACAGCACGCGACATTGTCAGTTGCGATAAAAAAATTTCCATTGACGTTTCAGAAGAATTTTAATCGTTTTCTCCGCGACAAAAATTATTACATATGGTTTCGAAGCTATTTGAAAAATCCACTCATAACAAAGTCCCCCCCCCTCATTTTTTTTTTCAATTTATTTTACAACGAGAAATCAAATAAAAATACAGAAATCGGTCGCGCAGTTACGAGTCACGACTTGACTGATGATTGCACGAGCCACCACTGCAAAAAGAGGCCAAGAATCAGAAAGTATATATAAACTCATCATTTATCACTTACTAACTTTCGAGACCTATTTTAATCACAGAAAACACTTTCAGCATGTAATGTATCCCTGCTGAAAATGCCTTTGGGGATTTTCAAATTATGGTTATAAAAGATCAAAAGTGAAAAGTGAGGATTTTTCGACTACTTATTTCACTGATTTTTGGCCACTTTTTTTTCGATCTCAGACCATAGCGTGTTGTTGTCCTGCTATCTGCATCATTCAATATTGAAGGCGTCGAGAAATATCGTGTGAACAAAAAGAGTTTCAATAACTTCATCCGATTGCAAATTTAGTCTAAATTGCGCCGATGCGGAGCGACAGGGGCATTCGGAGGAGAGATTAGTGACAACAGCGAAGGCACGTCGGCCGCGTATATTTTCACGTCACAAAACGTCACGGTATGCGATGCATACTGCATAGCACGTCGCGAGCGTGGTCTGCTCATGCTCCCATGATTCCTTCAGCAATGTCGCCAAATCGAAAACGAAGACAAGCAAATAGATCTTAAATTCTTAAACCAATCAGTGGCGTAGCGTGCAGTTTGGCAACGTTTTATTGCGTCTATTTAAACCTATATAAAAAGTCGAATGCGAAGGTGTGCACCGAACACCCAATAGTTCGATATTTTTTGTGGGTTTCAATGGACGAACTGCGCCTTTGCTAAATTGCACGCTACCCCGCTAGATAAACGTTAGTTGTCAACACGATGTCATAAATTTCTGATCCACTTCATTGAGAAGTTGAAAATTCCTTTTAGCATGAAAAATGTAGTTTTAAAGCGTTAATTGCATGTGCATGAGACAGTTGTGATGGAATTACTATTTCGCTTCACCTGCAATTTTGCATCATCGTATTTCGGTCATTTAAACCCGTGAAAAATGTCGAGCTAATAGGAATGCACAAAACACGCTCTCGAATCGATAGTTTACAATGATTTACATGGAAGAAATTAAGCGTTGCCAAATTTCACCACTGAATAAAAATACTCTGTATTAAAGATTCCGGTCCATCAATTCAATATCAAATACGATATACGATAAAAAGTGGGTAGAGAAAGTATTAATCACAATTTTATTTGTGTTTTGCATCCCTGGGAAGATTTCACGGTACGCTGGCAACTACGCTATACGGAGTCTTCGGTCAGTTACTTTAATAATCCGACAAACGTGCTTTTGAATACCAATTCTGTCCCCCTTATTTTAAGCGACAGCGAAAAAGAGGCGACCTTCCTTAGCCCCCCTCCCCCTCCCCTCCCCCTCCCCTCCCCCACACTCACGCTCCTTTTCCGCAATTCCTAGCTCGAATGCATTACATGCGACACGGGACAGAATGAATTGAGAAATTAATGACATCGTCGTGGCGTCATTAGAATTGTCCGTCAGCAGCTCCCAGCTCCCCCCCCCCCCAAATAGAACACACACACTCTCTCTCTCTCTCTCTCTCTCTCTCTCTCTCTCTCTCTCTCTCTCTCTCTCTCTCTCTCCTCTCTCTCTCTCTTTCTCTCGCTCTGTCTCTGCAGCCTGTCCGCGGTCCTTTTCATTTGTAAAAGACGGAGGAGTTTTGATTCCTTGACGCCTTTATCTTCCTATTTCACAATCTAATTGTAAGTCAACGCTTTGCCGGAGCTAGCGAGCGGGACAAAAGCTGCGATAAAAAATTTACCTTCGAATCTTTGAATTTCGGTCAAAATCAACGAGTTGTAAGTACATTTATCTAGAAAGGCAGTCTAATGGGTATAACCTTCGTAATCACCACGAAGGAATTTTAGGTTAGGTTTAAGGTGTAATTTGCCAATCTATAGTCCATTTATTCCGACGTATTTTGATGCAACGAACAGTGGATAGTGGCGGTGCGTGCAATCTCGCAACAGTGAAATTAGTCCATTTTAACCCGTAAAAAGTATCGATTCCACGGAGGGCACTGTGCACCCCCTACGTTCGACCTTTTTCATGACTTCAAATGGACTGGATGCAACGTTGCCAAATTGCACGCGCCGGCACTGAGCATGTTCCGATCCACTGTGCGCCGCATCAAAATACAAGGGAATAAATGGAGAAAATATATCTTAAACCTAACCAAAAAACCCTCCATGGTGGTTACGCAGGTTACCCATTAGACTGCCACTCAAGATAAATGGATTGCTCGTTGGTAAAACTGACAATTTTAGTTCCATTGCGTTTTACATATGATTATTGATGAGAACAGCGGCGAGGCGTGCCATTTGGCAACGTTTTTTTCCTCCTTTAGAAACATTAGAGAGGTCGAAACATCTGGTCATCGCCGATGACCGGAGCATTCGATTCTTTCAGCGAGTTTTAATGGAGAAAGTACATTGTTGTCATTTACGTTCTGATTTTTGGCCACTTTTTGAGCATCTCAGACTCACAATCTCAGACCATAGAGAGCACCGAGCAGTGTTTTCGTCGCTTACGATGATCTGAGAGAAAGTGATTCTTTGAAATTTAGATCGAGTTGACCCCTATAGTAAAAATGATTCAAACAGGTCCATAACTAATTCCCAAAACTGAGTATGGATATGTGTGGATCCAAATGGAGAATTGATTATGGACCTGTATGGACTATTTTTACCAGGGACACATTTTTTGTTCGCAGCCTTGAAGGGAGCGATCCTTTTTTGACAAAACCGATCCACTTTTCCTCTTACAATACTCGCCAAGTTCAAATTAACTGTCTGTTCCATTAAACTGTCATAGATGACTAGTGGCGTAGCCCCCCCCCCCCCCCCCCCATGGCACCAAACTTTGTCCTAAAAAAAGGTTTTGCATTTTCAGACGAATTTGACCAAATTAGTATCTTTGGAAACCCCCCCCCCCCCCCTAGAAAAATTCCTGGCTACGCCATAGTAAATGACTGACAACGAGTGTCGTTTTGAAGTAGATTTATCTTTTCCCTCCCGCGTCTTCATCGAGTTATTTTTATAAATCACGGTCATATGCGGCAACTTAGCCCGATATTATCGGTTATCGACTCCAGCGCGCGTTTGCCATGTCTCATCACCAACCAACTCTCATTAACGGATTTAAATTACACTTAAAAAAAAAAAAAACAAAAAAAAAAAACAAAAAAAAACATGAAAATATGTGAACGGAATGTAATGGCTGGTACAATTACCAGAATGGGTCTGTTGCAAACTTTTGCTACAGTGCTATGGAGTGATCAATCGATCAATCTCATCAATCTCGCGTAAAATCGTGTGAAAAGTCCATTGGTGGTATCACAAAATCATAAAATG
Source organism: Trialeurodes vaporariorum (assembly GCA_011764245.1). NCBI lineage: Eukaryota > Metazoa > Arthropoda > Insecta > Hemiptera > Aleyrodidae > Trialeurodes > Trialeurodes vaporariorum. Next base: position 51,682,557 of record VMOF01000388.1, on the reverse strand, counting down.
CAATAACAAACTCACAAGAGGTATTTAACTGAGATCCAAGATGGCGGTAAAATATCGAACAACCTGTATGCAAGCACCATGAACATCTAAGATGGCCAACCTCACAACATCAATCACAACGCAAACAAACTCATAACCTCCGATGCTGTGAGGTTGTTAACGTTGGCCATCATGGATGTTCACGGTGCGTGCACACAGGTTGCTCGATATTTTACCGCCATCTTGGGTTTCAGTTAAACGCCTACAGTGAGTTTAATACTGCATTTTATGACTTTCTGATACCACCAATGGACTTTTCAAGTGATTTTACTTAAGATTTAACACTCTATCGCTGTAGCAAAAGTTTGCAACAGACCCATTCTATGTATAGTGTTTGTACCATAGTTCTTTAAAAACTTTAAGAAATTCTACGCGGGGCGGGGATGTTTTGAATTAAAGAATAATATGTTTGAATTATATGACGCAATAAGACGTACTTTTAAACAAAAATTAATTGTTTTTAAAGTAAAAATAACTGTATTTAAATTAAAAATAATTGTTTTTAAATTGAAAATTCGGTATTATGATCTAATGATTTTTTTTTTTTTTTTTTTTTTTTTTTTTTTTTAATTTAACAAAAATTCGTTTCAATATTAAAATACGTCTTCTTGTCTTATAATTCATAAATATTTCTTTTTAAATATAAAACATTTTTTTCTCTGTTTAGTTCTATGAACATAATCAGGAATTAGCAATAGCATTTTCAAGTCAAAGTACTGGACTTTCTGTCGTTCAAAATAATGTCGTTGTGCTTCTACAGTAATATGACTAGAATCTGGTATTATGACTATCGCTTTTTTTTTTTTTTTTTTTTAGGGTACTTACATTACTATCACAAACGCATTTAACGTAACTTCCGGATAAGGGTGGCTTTGAAGTCGTCCTCATACGATTTGGATTTCCAAAGGAGCTTGCGTAAAAAGAAATCCCTGGGATCGCACCCGCCCTTTTGCTGAAGAGACGTCCGTCGGCGGACAATCAGGCATCTCGCCTCCATATCAACCTTACGAAATCTGATTGCACCATCTCGACTCGACTATGATACCCGGTGGATGACCTCCTGACCTCCCCCTTCTTTGAATGGTCTGATGATAGGTTACAAAATGAATATTAATACGCTGTGACATGAAGCATGAGGGCTCTCTAGTGGCAGCTCGTGCGATTTGGCAACACATTTTTCTGACCTCCATTAGAGTGTATGTAAAACAATCGATTCGATAGAAAATTCTTCACCAACAATCGATTGTTATACATACACTGAGAAAAAAGTGGCTGTTAAAACTATAAGAATAAAACCATAGAAGTGTTTCACCTTATTTCAATAATAAGACCTATCGTTGCAATAGTCGGCGCGCTTTAATCTACACGAATTCCGATTGTCTCTATGGAATTCCGATTATTTCTATGGGAAATAAAGCGCGGGAATATCCTATCGGGAAATTCATTGAAACAATCGGAAATTTTTCTCAGTGTAGATTCAAATGGACGGCAAACATTATTGCCAGATTACACGAGCCGCCACTGGACGGCTCTAAGCTCGAATAAACAACATCCCAGCAATCTGGCAACTGTGAATTCTTCCCGTTTGAAAGAATGAAAAACAATCGATTAGCAGAAAGGCCATGACCCCCTCAAGAATCGATTGTTTCTCATACGTTCAAATGGAAAGAATGCATGGTTGCCAAATTGCTGGATCCGCCCACGATAAAAAATCAATTTATCGTTAATATCTTGGAATAATCTAAATAAGTGTAAATGTTGCCCTTAGATGCGGTTCCTGTTCCCATAAACCCCTTCCGTTATGTAGTCCCTCAAAAAGGACGTTTGTTAACATGGATTCTTGTTAAACTTCGAAAAAATTGACATACACATGAAATTATGAGCGAAAAATTCGTTCGATTCATTAGCAAAAGTCTAAGAATTGTGAAATTACTTTTTCATCAGTCGGCACTGAAAGAGATAACGTAGCGATTTGAATGGTTAAAAAATAATAATGTAATCGGTGAATATTAATCGTATGTTAAAATATACACAAATGTTTTAGAAAAATACAACTAACTAGCCACAAGGAAACTTTCCGCAACTTCTCAACAACAAAAAATGAAGAACAAAAGGGGATTGTGAGCAGAAAGAGTTCGACAAAGTTCGACCGAAGTTCGACTGAACTCAATTTCAACCTATCCGCAATTCTCCTCATCGATCACCGTCATTTCAGTCAAATGCAAAATCAAGTCTTACTTAAAGTTTGTTGAAAGCCTATGTAGACATGCTGTACTAACTTTGCTCATATAGTTCATCGATTCAAAGTAGTAATAAAACTTGAGAGCTAACTTTGAAAAGCTGCTGGTTGGAGCCGATGCTCACATCCAAGCACTTTGTAGAGTCGATCTTAGTTCGGTACCCGCCCTTTTCTTGCCACCAACATTACTGGTGAACGTACACAGTATACATACAGGGTGAGCCAGAGCACCCGTACCAGGCATTTTTCTCGAAAACTACTGAACCAAATGATTTGAAACAAAAAAGTTAGACAGGGAATCGACCCCAAATTTTTCATTTTTGATATTTTCAAAAGCCTCCGACAGCCCCTTGGGGCGTATTTGGGGAGGGTTCAAACAAATTTTCCAAGTTTTCTCGAAGAAACCTCAATAAAAGTATAAAAATTAGTTAATGATCTTAAAGGAGAGGCAACTGCCGACATTTTCGCTCCTCTCAATATTCTCCAAAAAAAAACCCCAATTTTTTGAGTTATGGGGGATTTTTGAAATTTTTTTGAATTGGCTTTTTTGGCCACCCTGTTGAGAGTTTTTAAAAAATTATTACAGATTCTGAAAGAACAGATCAAGACCTTTCGATTGATGTGCCACATGTTACCTTAAAGTTGAAAAATAAGGTGTTTTTTGCCAAATCAAAATTTTGGGGCTTCAATTGCAGAATTGGCGCGATTCCATAGTTTGAGCCAATTGAAGCCCCAAAATTTTGATTTGGCAAAAAACACCTTATTTTTCAACTTTAAGGTAACATGTGGCACATCAATCGAAAGGTCTTGATCTGTTCTTTCAGAATCTGTAATAATTTTTGAAAAATTCTCAACAGGGTGGCCAAAAAAGTCAATTCAAAAAAATTTCAAAAATCCCCCATAACTCAAAAAATTGGGGTTTTTTGGAAAATATTGAGGGGAGCGAAAATGTCGGCAATTGCCTCTCCTTTAAGATCATTAACTAATTCTTATACTTTTATTGAGGTTTCTTCGAGAAAACTTGGAAAATTTGTTTGAACCCCCCCCCCCAAATACGCCCCAAGGGGCTATCGGAGGCTTTTGAAAATATCAAAAATGAAAAATTTTGGGTCGATTCCCTATGTGACTTTCATGTTTCAAATCATTTGGTTCAGTAGTTTTCGAGAAAAATGCCTGGTACGGGTGCTCTGGCTCACCCTGTATACATGCTTTTGGGGATAGCAGGTTAGTTCATTTTAAAGCTCGAAAGGGGTCCTTTGTGTTAATGTGCTTTTTTGTTTGTTTCTTGTTTGTAGGTATATGAGTTGAGGAAAAAAGAGTCGTATAGAATTTATCTTGTGTGCTGCAGATGCGTGTTTTCGATTACCATCGAGTTTACAAACAATTAAAAGGGGCTGCAAGCAGTAAGGAGCGTAGAGAGTGTACTATATAACCTTAAAAAAAAGTCCTTTCTGTGAAACGGTCCTTGATTATGTTGTTGCATACTTTTGCTATGAGTGATTTAATAGTCCATTGTGCGGTAAAAACCTCCAAGAGTAACGATGGCAAGAGGGGACGTTTTGAGAGCCCTCCGCCTTGTCTGCGATTAAAAGCCCACCAAAAAGACAGGCCTGCTCGTAACTCTGTTATCCCATTTAATATTACATTGGCGGTGCCCCGGACGAGCAGAGGGAGCGTTTTGAGAGCCCAGCGCTTTGTCAGCGATTAAAAGCTCACCAAATATAGACAGGTCTAATAAAGCTCTTATAGCAGCAAATGTGTGCAACAGCCCCATACCATCGGTTATAAGCAACATGCACGGCAACTTCTGAGTCCATGCATTCAAGCAGATTCATAGGGATCATCTAACGAAATGAACTGCAGCTGAACTGCTGAAGTAAGGAAACGATTTGAGCAAAAGCATCTCGTAGACACTCGAACTCGAAGCGCAAAGGGTGGAAGACTGAAAATATGGGGAGGGGGGGGGGAGAGGTTGGTCACTGCGCCTAGCTCGGGAGTCGGGTGGAGGATTTATGGTCCAATAATAAAACCTTCTTCCTTCCTTTGATGCCACATGGAACAAAACCAAGGGTGCGAGAAGTATCTTGAAAAGCTTGAAAATCATAAAATTGATATCAGAGCAATCCTACTCCGCAAAGGAAACATTTTTTTTTTTTTTTTTTTTTTTTTTTTTTTTTTTTTTTTAATAAGGCTCTACTGAAAAAATATTGTTCTGACAAAGATACTTACACTAAAAACTGGTCAGCCCCACAATCGGGGCTATCTACCTACAGCGACATTTTTTTTACACTTAAATAATATAATATACTCCCCCCCCCTCCTATTTGAAATTAAAGTTAATTTAAACTTCCTATTTAAAATTAATACTGCAGTAACTTCCAAAAACTTAAAATGATGAATTACACTTTTCTAAATTTAAAAGAAACGAATAAGCGATGAGATTCCCCATTTTTTTTTCTTAAAATTATTTTTCCTTTTTTCTTCTCTAACTTCCATATCATGATATGATTAAAAAAAAGATTTTTTAGGTTTTATAGATTTTTTTACACTGATAAAATAATTCCTAAATTCTAGCAATATTACCGAAAGCGCAAGAGAGAGAGAGAGAGAGAGAGAGAGAGAGAGAGAGAGAGAGAGAGAGAGAGAGAGAGAGAGAGAGAGAGAGAGAGAGAGAGAGAGAGAGAGAGAGAGAGGGAGAGAGAGAGAGAGAGAGAGAGAGAGAGAGAGAGAGAGAGAGGCGAGAAAAAAAAGGAGAACAAATGAGAGAGAAGTGTTTCAGGTAGATATGCAATACGCATCGCTCACTCGAAAAACACACAAGCCACTAAAATCCCAGGCCTAAAGACTCGTTAAGGAGCCTGCATAAAAGGCAACATTTGGCAACATTGCATTGACGCGCGGTGGCCCTGACTCCTGACGTAGATCTGTATCTGTGTCGTATCAGTGTAAATCTCCGAACGAAAATAAATCATTGGTCTCCACCACCACTACCACTACTCCAAATAACACCCCCCCCCCCCCCACGGACAACCGTTCTGCTCTGCCGACTACTGGAACTGACTCTCTTCCTCTTCTCCCGAGTTCCGTTCTGATCACGTCCACGATCGTTCCAAGTTCGTTCCCCCCTTCTGATTTCCATTTTTCCCTCTTTCGGCTAGACCCCCCCCCCCCCCCGCCCCCCAACAACCGTCCAATGTCCAGTCTATGCCCTACTACCCAGTGATTCGTTTCCATGTTCCGTCGGATGCAAATTGAATCGAGCCACGTAAGACATTGGTGGTAAAGAAGCGAATGGTGGAACACAGCAGTACTCTCCGGAGGGGGGGGGGGAGAGGAACGAACCCAATTTCTGATAGGCGAAGTTTATAGTCAGTTGATGCATGTATATTGTATACTATAGCGTGCTACCCGAAGGAGCAGCGGAGTGGCGGGTTGCATACATACTGCCGCTCTACATGGCAAAAGCGCCGACTTTTCCACCTTGTGCATCGATTACCTCGCTTAAAACGCGTCTTATCGAAAACAATAAAATGGACCAAAAATCTTTCCAAGAGATCACAGTGATTAATTTTCAAATTTCCAATCCGTAACATAAAATTTGTGCCGTTGAAGGAACAAGATTGCCTGAAAAGTACAGTCAGACCTAATTTTTGAGTATTTCGAGGTCATTAATGGATTCTACACGTAAAATTACTTCGGAAAACCAATTTTCATGACATTTACTTCGTAATGGTGGTCGCTATTCCTAAATAACCATCAATTTATTAGACTTTGGGGAGCTTTAGCTTAAAAGGGGGGAATTTTCGGACACATGTTTATAGGAAATAACGGTCTTATTTTGACTTTTAAAATACGTGTTTCCCAGGACGACTAGTGTTTCTGATACACCCTGTACATAGATATATACTACACCACAGGATAATGTAACCTTTTCTGAACGAATACAGTAAACGGATGAATTCTATAACGCTACCATACATTTAAAGGGAAAAATTTGAGATATGGAGGAAATCCTAATTGTGCTACTCCACTAGTGTGCAGTGTGCAGTGAGCATACATGCTCTTTCCATCGGTAGTAAACGGTAGAATAATATTGAATTTTCAAATGATGAGCAAACCTCAAGTTTTGCAGACTCTTATTTGCAGACACAGCCTCAGTTTTCAATTGTATTTTGATAAGAAGTGGTAGGATCAAAAGTCAGACGATATGGTCTATTTGACATCTTAATTGATTTAATCGATGGAAGATCGAAGATTTAATTACAAAAAAGTGCAGTAATTACATCACATCTTATAAAACTACACCACGGTATCAGACATTCAAACACAGATAGCAGCGACTTTGTTATATCACTTCTGGAAGCGTGCTTCTTACATGCATATACGAACATTGCAAAATAGCGAGATTTTAAAATCTATAATGAGTTCACATGAGAATGAAATTCAAAGGCAGAAAAAATTCGATAGCAAACTGACATAATGGGTGCTATACACAAACAAACAGTTTTTTAAAGCTGAAGTTTACTTTAAAGTTTTTAGTCGAAATTACAATCAATTTATTTTTCCTGGCAAAAAAAAGGAGTCAAGTCGTTGCATAGAGATTAAAATGATGAGTTTTTAAAGGCATTTAATAAATCGAGTAATTTCTTTTTTGTAGTGTATGAGTACTGCAAAAACTTTCGATAGAAAGGAAAATTAAAAGGGATAGCAAATTAATCCATAATTTTTTCCTGAACTTGAAATGCTGCTCTGAAATATTCAGAGAAGTTTGAAGGGTCAGGGATGAATGTCAAATTAATTATTCGCTGAACGAGATGGAATAATGGGGCTCTTGCAAACTTTTGCTATACTTAGGGGATTAATGAGTTGATTCTTGCAAAAAAAACCTGTAAAAATGACGATGAGCACACTAAAAAATCACGAAATTCACTCTCAGAATCGGGCTTAATGGCGGATAGACGCAGGTATCATGGGAGATTCCTATCTAAATTGCGACATATCTCTGTGTTTCCGTAGCGAAAGTGACATAATAGACAGGAATCTCCCATGGTACCTGCGTCGAACCGCCATTACCATCTTGCCGTTATGGCAGTTATGTGAATTCATTACTGAATTTTAGACTTTTTTAATGTGATTTTCGTGATTTTTGCTGGTCTTTACATAAAATTAGACCATTTATTTGCTTATAGCAAAAGTTTGCAAGAGCCCCAATCTATACTCACTATCGCCACGTGCGGATTTCCACCGGGGGGGGGGGGGGTGTCCCCCGAGGCAGAGGCTCCGGGAGAAAAATTCGTAGAACGCGAATCAGTACACGCACTCTTTCATGATACAGTCGGCATCATATTATTTATGAATTAAATTTCCCCGGAATCACACATTCCATTGCTTCATATTCATATACGCAAGGTAGATGCATTAGCCGTGCATGTGTCGCACTATGGTCATAGATCATTAAACAGTGGCAAAAAGTCAGAAAGTAAATTATCATATCAATTTATATAATTTCGTAAACTTTCAATAGGTACCAATTTTAATCACAAAGAACACTTTTGACAAGTAATTCAAACCATTGTATGCCACTGGAAAGTTTTAAATTAAGCCTTGAAAGGGTCGAAAAAGATGATTTTTGGTTATTTCTTTTTTTCACTGACCACTTTTCCGCCACTTTTTTTTCGACCTCAGACTATTGTGCGTCATGCAAGTTATTCTAGGTTATCGACGTCAGACGGACACTACGGCTGGTTCAAGAATAATGTCATCCGCATCAAAAGGAGTCTACTCGCATTGATGGACCTCATAAATTGACCAATCAAAGCTTACTTCGTGTAGCAAGTCGGTGCGAAACATCGCTTTTATATATCCACCGTGTTCTTATGCTTGTAAGTATATAACTTTAATAATCCACCATAATGTTAGTGTATGTGTATGGTAAAGGGGGATGGGGAAGGGGGGGTTGTCTCATTTCGAACACAAGATATCTTCAATTTGACTATACCTATCGTTTAATGG